>PVLC010001304.1:0-43728 GCA_004027655.1 Graphiurus murinus | reverse complement strand
TACATGAAACCTGTTTGTACAACAAAAGTAAGGCCTTGGTTTTATAAAGCTGCTGGACTTACACGTGTTCGACAGTGGTCATAACGAATCTGTACAAGCCCAGGAAACACTGGAAGTCCTTGTGCGCGGAGTGAAGGGTGATGGGGAGGGCCGGGCTGAGAAGGACGCCCAGGCGTGGGGCGGCGGCGCTGGGGGCGGCTTCCTCTCCCCGCTCCACAGAACCAGGGAAGGCCATCTGCGATTTCCCGGCTGGCTCTCGAGCCGAGAGGACAGGTGACCGCTTGACTGCAACCTGCCCGAAGGCAGTGTGGAGAGGAGAGGTTAATTTGTTTTAAAACCACTTGGCCCAAATGAAATTATACCATCCAGGAAGGAACAAATCACATCACTGATGAGAGTTGGAGAAAAAAAAAAAAAAAAGGCCAGAAGTGAAGAACAAGAAAAAAAGGGCTCCTGCGGGTGCCGCCCACCTGCCGGGGAGGGAGGGACACGCTTAGGGACTGAGGCGGGCTAAGGGCTGGGTTAGGGAGGGCATCTGGGGACGCTGGCCGCTTCCCCGGGACTATAAAAGGTGAGCGGGCTCCACCCGGGCCTCACCGCACCCGGGCAGCGCTCCCCGCCCGCCCTCGGAGGGAGACCAGGAAGAGCCATCCAGCCCTCGGTGAGTGCCGCTGACCGCGCTGCTACCCGGTGGGGTCTTTCCTTGGCCGGGCATGGGTCGGGGTTTACCGGGGACCCTTCTTGCTCTCCTGGCAGCCAGGGGCTGGCACCTCATGAGGCAGGAGCAGCCGCTACCCCGAGGGCTTTGTGTCCACACTGCCTGCACCCCACTTGGCCGACTCAGGAAATCTCCAGCTCTGGGAAGCAGGTCCTGGGGATCAGGGACCAAGCCCTGTCCTTCCCCAAGCAGAGGCCGCCCCAGGGGGCCAGGCAGACGGGCCAGGCCATTCTTCATGACTCTTCATGGGGGCACCTCCCTTCCCTCTACATTGGGGGTAGGGACATCCTGCCCTGTGTAGGGTGCCCCCGCAGGTCCCTAAGAAGGAAGGGACGGGCATTCTAAACAGCTCTGATGGGCAGCATGTTATGTGGGCCCCAGGGAGAAGCTGGAAGGTCAAGGTCGGCCGAGGGTCCCCTCGGATCTTCCTGGAGTGCCTGAGATGCGGCAGGTAGAGGCAGGGAGGACGGGCCACCAGATCCTCCCTGGGGACACCACTTAGGTAGAGCATGGGCTCCACTCCAGCAGGGCGGAGGGGGCTGTCCTGGGACCTGCTCTCCAGCAGCATCTCTAAGACCCACCCTGCCGTGAGAACAGGTCCCAGGAGCTGCAGGGTGACCGAGTAGGACAGAGCAGGACAAAGGAGCCCAAGTGTCCTGTGATGCCCGGCCACCAGCTGAAGCCCTCTGGCAGGGCAGAGTGACGGCTGAACCTGGGCATCAGCAGCCCCCGGGCCAAGTGTGGAAAGACGAGCACCAAGGTGCCAGCCTCTCTCTGCACCCCGAGGCCTCCAAGCATGTCTGAGGTTGGGCAAGGCTCACGGCACCATACGATGTCATCGGTTTGGCGATTTTAAAGGGATTCCACCCGACCTCGGTCCCTGACTATCTGCTTGAAAAAGCATTCAGATGAGCCGGGCATGGTGGCACCCACTTGTAATCCCAGGACTTGGGAGGCTGAGACGAGGATCGCAGGTTGGCGGCCAGCCTCAGCTACTTAGTGAGGCCCTCTGCAACTTAGTGAGACCCTGTTTCAAAATAAAGAATACAAGCCAGGCGTGGTGGTGCATGCTTGTAATCCCAGCATTCGGGAGGCTGAGACCGGAGGATCCGGGTTCGCGGCCAGCCTCAGCTACCTAGTGAGGCCCTCTGCAACTTAGTGAGACCCGGTTTCAAAATAAAGAATAAAAAATAGGGCTGGGGGTATAGCTCGGAGGTAGAATGCTCCTGAGTCCAATCCCCAGTACCACAAAAAAGAAAGAAAGAATATAAAATAGGGCTGGGGTTGGGGTGTAGCTCAGAGGTAGAATGCCTCTGAGTTCGATCCCCAGTACTGCAAAAATAAAAAATAAATAAAAATAAAAAACAAAACCCATTCAGACAGAGAGCACAGGTGGGGTACAAGTTTATTTAGAGAGTGGAGAAGCCATAGGAGAAAGACCGAGAAGAAAGGGGGGTGGCCTCCACCCCAGAGGACAGCATCCGGCACGGGCCCCTCTCTGGGATGGAAAACCGCCTGGAGCCGTGCACATGTCGGGTTTTATTTTCTCTCTGGACACCTTCTTTATACATATTACACTTTGGGGCAGTCTGCTGCCCTTGTGCATGACAACTTAGCCCCTTCCCACCGGGGAGGGGTCAAGGTGCGTCTCGCAGGTCAGCTTCTGGTCACCCATCTCCTCCCCCTTCCCCCCAGTCCAGCGGGTCCCAGCTGGTACCGCCATCTGCTGATGTCTGGCCAGCTACCCAAGGCCTCCGCCCTGAGTCTCCTTGGAGCCAACTCCCCCACGTCTGCCAAGCCCGGGCGGCACTGCCAGGGTCCCAACTCGGGTGTTCAGGGGCCTGGGCTCCTCCCGGTGGCCGCCGCTTCGTGGGGCCTTTCTGACAATAGAGCACCAGAGCAGAGGCACAAGGGAGCCCCCCAGGACCGAGGGGCAGGGGGACATCTCGTTCAATCCTCTTGTACGGAGGAGAGAAGGGGCCAGGAAGGGGCCACAGTATACACAGGAAGTGTGGCTGCATGCACAGGCATGTAGATACATGTGCACACACTCACGGGCACAAGCATGCACTACCAACACCTGCCCCACGCACATGCACACACGACCAAGCTCCGTGCACACACACCCTCACTCCCTTCCCTCTGTCCCCAGGCCACCCCCGCCCCGCCGGGATCCCACCTCCAAGGGCCTCGCTCGCTAGGAAGCCGGGCCATGATGAGGACCTGGCTCCTGTGTCTGCTGCTGCTGGGCCTCGTCCTTCAGGGCGCTGCAAACCAAGCCCACCGGCACTCCATGGAGATCCGCAGTGAGTCTGAGCCCCTGCCCCGCCCCCTCCGTTCCCTGCCCCGCCCCCTCCATTCCCTGCCCCGCCCCCACACCTCTCCCCAGCTTGGCAGGCTCTTAGACCCCAGAGTGGGGGGGAAGGGATGTCGATCTTGGAGTATGTCTGCACTTCTGTTTCCCAAAGCCACACCACTGCCCAGAAGTGATCTGGCCAGGCCACTGGGCACCTCTTCCTCAGGGTGGGGACGCGCATGGCCCAGTGACCAGGTGGCCCTCGGCTGAGGACCCCATGGGGGTGCTGAGCCCGAGCACCCAGCCCCACCACCCCAGGAGCACATGACACACGCCCGGGCACGGGGTCCCACGTGCTGCTCTGGCTCTCCGTCTCCAGCCCCTGACATCAACCCCGCGTGGTACACGGGCCGCGGGATCAGGCCCGTGGGCCGCTTCGGCCGGAGGAGGGCCGCCCTTCGGGAAGTCCACATGCCCGGCCTGCGATGCTGGTCCACCTGCCTCCCCCTGGAAGGCGCCGCCGACTCCTCTCAGGATGGATGAGGGTCCAGTTCAAGAAGGCACGACTCTGGGACCCCCCCGCCTCCCCTCCCCCACACGGGTACTTTCCCTCCGGTCCTAATAAAAGCTCTAGCCTTTGTGTGTTGCACATGTGAGACCGTGTGGTGGCAAACTGGAAGGTCTCTTTCCTCCTGGGAGGGTATCCTAGGAGCAATGGGACCTGGGTAGGGACTGGGTCTGTCCTTGGGCACCTGCAGCGCACAATCCTGAACGGCCGCCCAGGCTGTGCACTGCACAGGGCCAGGGGCACCACACAGCACACTATCCCCAGCCTGGGCCTGACCCTCCCTCAGCCTCAGACCTTTTTCTTTATACACAGCTTTATTTTGAGAACAGTTTTAGGTTAACAGCAAAAAAAGGCAGAAGGTACAGAGATGCCTCTGTTCCCCTGATACCCCGGTACCCACCATCCTCCATACCATGGCCTCCGCATTACCAACATCTCACACCAGGGGGCGCCCGGGTTACCACCAGGGGACCTGCCTATCAAGCCATGGTTACCCCGACTCCACTGTTTACACTGGGGTCCCTCTGGGTGTTCTATGGGTTTGTGAAAATGTACAGTGGCGTGGACCTACGGTGCTGTCCAGCCTGGGGTCACTGTGCTGAGGTCCCCGCGCTGCTATTCAGCACCGTGAAACCCCGGCAACCATGGAACTTTTTCCTGCAGCCCTTTTTTCCTCCCTTGCTGTTCAGAGGAGAGAATCATGGGTGGTTCCTAATCATCAGTGGGGAGACTCAACTGCTTCAACCCCATCGTGCATTCCTTTCAAATCACCCAGGGGCCGGGCGTGGTGGCGCACGCTTGTAATCCCAGCATTCCGGAGGCTGAGACTGGAGGATCCAGGTTCGAGGCCAGCCTCAGTTACCTAGTGAGACACTCCGCAACTTAGTGAGACCCAGTTTCAAAATAAAGAATAAAAAATAGGGCTGGGGGTGTAGCTCGGAGGTAGAACGCCCCTGAGTTCAATCCCTAGTACCACAAAAAAAAAAAAAAAAAAATCAAATCACCCAGGGACATGGCTCAGCTGGCGTGAGGGGACACACCATAACCCCTGGGCCATTCAGCCCATCCCTTGGTTCTGAGCCTCGATGTCCACCTCTGTGCCACAGGACAGAGTCCCTCGCCTCCTTCCCAAGCTCAGAAGGACAGGCACCTGCACACCAGCAGCCGTGGAGTTGGGTGCTGAAAGAGTAAAAGCCCACCCAGGTCCACTGCACCCTGATGCAGAGGGGTACCCAGAGAGTGAACCTCCCCCCGGGCCCAGCACGATGCAGAGGGCAATGGTCACTTCCAGCCCAGAGCTGCATGCCCCTCCAGAACTGCACCAGCACCCTGCCTGCAGGAGCCCACGCTGACCACAGGACCTTGGCCACCCTCTCTGCCACCCACGCCCTGAGGGCCAGGCAGCAGCACCCAGAGCAGGCCCTCCCGCCCGAGGCTGACTCAGCAGCTGCACCTCCCCAGCCACAGGGGAGCCTGCAGCCCCTGGGGCCTCCCCCTATGTGGGGTGTCCCTGTGAGGACAAGAGGGGTGGCCAGGCCTGCTCCCAGGACAGGCAAGTCTCACAGCCCAGAAAGCAATTCGGGTTCCTCAAAAAGCTAACACTGGAATGACCGTTTGGCCCCAGAGACCGGAAAGCAGGTATTCAAACTGGCCCTGCACAGGAACGCCCACGGAAGCACCGCTCACAATGACCAAGAGGTGGGAGCAAGCCGGTTCAGACGCCCCTGAACTCCAGACCTGTCCATTTTGAAGAACCTTTACCAGGAACATCTGCCAGCCCTGTGTGCTCACAGAAACGGGGCCTTCCCTATCGCCCCATCCCCAGCGTGGCACACTTTGGGGCAGGCAGGGTGCAGGAGGGCAGGGCACTGCCGTGAGCCGGCCTGCTGACCACGCTCAGAGCTGGGCAGGCGGGGTGCAGGAACCTGCCATCCTTCAGGACTGTGGAGCGCCGACAGCTCCTCGTCTTTGTTGGACATGTATCTGTCAAGCACCAGCGTATGCCAGATGTGGTCCAAGCACTGGGAATCCCACAGAAGACCGACAGCCCAGATCCAGAGGCGCTGCACCTTGGCTCAGATACGAGCCCGTTGGGGAGGGTTTAGCAATCCCCGCAGGCTGAGTGAGATGCAGGTGTGGGGCCTCCTGAGACCCCCAGGTGACCCCAGGGCAGTGCTGAGCCTGACCAGTCCAGAGGGGAAGAGAGGGAGGGAGCTGGACCACTGCAGATCCATCTTGTCCCGGGGAGAAGATGCAGGGATTTCTGGAGGAAGCACATGCAGTGATGCCTAGAATACATCCTAGCGCAGCAATGCTAGTCGGGCAGGACGGAGAGGAAAGAGGCAAGATATACAAGAATTCTACAAATTTTCCACTTATTTCTTCATTTTTTAATCCACCAACCAAATTGGTCCGGTCTCTGGAGCAAGAGAATGTTTGGGACCGTGAGCTGCAGGGTCAGCCTGCTGCAGCGCTGGAGCGCCACCTGGCGGCCATGGCAGGGCCTGCCACAGGTACCGGGTCGGGTTCTGCACAGGGCCGGCTGAAGTGGCAGGGGTACGGGATGCAGACTAGGAGCCAGCAACCCAGCCCTCACATCCTTCCTCTGCAAGGGCATAATCGTGTGATAACGGCCCAACTCCACTATCAGTGAGAAACTGCAAATACGACAGCTGTGAAGCGTTTGACCAACAGCAGATTTTGGTGGAAAATTGAGGAACTAGGCCCTCCTGGAGGCTACTGTTCTCTTTCTCCACCCTTTAGCCATCCTCTCCAGTCAGGGCAAGGAAGAGTTTGTGCGATCCGGCTGCACCTGTGCAATGAGGTCACTCACACCACAGTCACACCAGCGCCTGGACACTGCCCGGTTTCCACCTCCCTGCCTCCCCGGAGCAGACGCAGAGCAGGGCCCCGGCCCCAGGTGCTCCCGCCAATCAGCGTGACAATGCCAGGAAGGGCCCTGGGAGGCCTGCTAGGAGCCCAGGCTGGCCCCATGGCGGGGGAGGCTCCTGGAGGGCGGGGGCCTAGCCCAAGCCACCCCAAGGAAGCAGCTCCTCCCTGCTGGGGCCTCTGTGTTCCTCCCAGTGCCAGCCAAGGCAGAGTCGAGAGTGCAGGCTGAAGTTCCCTCCTGGCGGGGCCCTTTGGGGACGCTTGGGGGCCAGTCCACTGGGAAGGGCTCTGCATTCATTCGCCTTCCTTCGATTCTTCCCGTCCACGGGGCGAGGCCTCTCCCTAGGGCACAGCTCCTACCTGTGAGTCATCGTCCTGGGGACAAGGGAGCAAGCCAGCATCGCCCCCGAGATGTGCCCACCTTGAAATACTGCTGCCTTACCACACCCGGTGTCAAGAGAGACCCAAGAGACAGAGCATCCCTGGGCTTACCTCCCTAAACAGGGGCCTGGGCTTCCTGGGAAGGCTCAAAGTCACGGCGGGGACACCGGGAGTCACCGTCCGCCCACCAGTCCAGAGCAGTGCCTGCCCACCCCAGTCACGTCTGCCATGAGGGCCCCTCTGGTCTTAGTTAACAGGACCTTTTGGAAAGTGTAGAAAGACCTCCCCACACTCTGACACAGTCCCTCAGGCTCTGCACCCTCCCTCCACCTTGCAAACTTGCCAGGGGCCAGAATGTCAAAAAGCAATTTAATTTGTAGGGAAAAAGATGCTTAAACAGCACAACTCATGCCTCAGGGTAAAAGTCTCAGATCCCTGGTGGGGGAGGGGCAGCGGTCCCCCGCCCTTCCCTGGGGATGACCGCCCTGAGATACAGCAGCGTGGGCCCTCACGCCATCGCTTCCCCGCACTGCCAGCTCCACCTGGGCCTGCTCCTTCCTCTCCCGCGTCCCCACACCAGGAGGGCCCAGCCCCTAGCCCGGCGCCTGCCCCAGGCGGTGCCATCTGCTCAGAGTTTCTTAGATTCTCACTTCTTCTCTTTCTCCTTTAACCCCTCTGCGCCCGTGGGGCAGCAGCTGACAGAGTGACAGCCAGGTGGCAGCAGGCACACCTGTACACCTGGCCAGGGCATCCAGGAATCCAGTGGGGTAGGCCGCTGGATCCATTTGACACCGGATCCAACCCTGAGGATCCCCACCGGCTCTGGAAAGCGGTTATTAGGAAGGATTCGGGCAGGCCCGTCCTACATCCGTGGTGAATCAAAACGGTCCAGGAGCACAGGCGGCTCACCCTCAAGACGACCCGGGGCCTCCGGGGCGGCCGCTCCTAATGGGCACAGCACTTGGCCCGCCCGGCAGGGCCTTCGTTCAGAACTACGGCTGGGTCCCCCCGCCGGCTGTCACTCTGCCTGTCTCCTCTCCACAGTAGCTCCTGGGCTGTGAAAGACAGAGGGGGGGTTGGTTTAGGGGTCCCCCCCACTCAGCACAGCCCTGCAGGCCAGGACAGCCAGGACCCCACACCCAGAGCCATCAACCAAGGCTCTGTGTCCTCCTGCCCACCTCCCAGCCCCCAGGGACGGTCCGTTATGTCCCAAGACACCAGGAAAAAAGGCCCAGGAAGCAGGCCCAACGGCCCCTGGCCCCACCCCCGGCCTGGGCCACTCCTCACCCACAGCGCTGAAGACCTCAGAGACCTGGTGGTTCAGTTTGGCCGAAGTTTCCATGAACAGCAACCTTTTGCTCTCAGCAAATTCCTTCCCTTCCTGAGGGAAAAAAAAAACAGTGGTTTTTATGAGTTTCCCATGGTCACAGAGTTGACCTCTAACTAGAAGACCCCGAACAGCCTCCACAGCCGGCGGGGAACGTGACTCCTCTGGTTTCTTTTGGTCTCAACTTGTGGCTCCTGGTGGCTCTGGAGAAGCAAGATGGAGGGACGGAGGGAGGGGAGGCCACGCTCTCTGGAAGGGGCTCCAGGGCTGACAGGGAAGCACCTTCCTCTGCCAGTCCATCCTGCCTCCTCCCTCCCGCCATGGCCATCTCCAGGCAGGGGCCAGCAGGGAACATGGGGCTGCCGGGCCCCCTCTGAGCAGCCCGTCCCCACCCCCCGTTACATCCAAGCGGAGAGAGGCACAGCACACAAAGCTGGAATGCTGAGGCCCGGGACATGTGGCCAGGAAGGAGGGGGGGCATCCGCAGGCCCCGGCCATGCTCAAGAGTCTGGGGTACCCAGGAATGGGGGATCCCCATGCCAACTCTCCCCCACACCTCCAGACTGTCCCAAGGAAGAGGAGCTATACACACAGTCCACACACACCTATACACACTCTACATACACCTGTACAACAACTACATGGACATCTGTACATACACAATCCACATACACCTACATACCTACACCCACGTCTACACAGAACACACGCTATACAGACTCGACACACACACCTGTCTACACACACCTTCACGCTTCCACACACATCTGTTCAAACAATACATACTCCTATACACACATTCTACACAAACTATGCAGTTGTACCTAGTATCTACATGGATAGATTCCAGGATCGCCCTGAAAAATCCCAAAATCGCTGGGCGTGGTGGCGCACGCTTGTAATCCCAGCATTCGGGAGGCTGAGACCGGAGGATCCGAGTTCGAGGCCAGCCTCAGCTACCTAGTGAGACCCTCCACAACTTAGTGAGACTCGGTTTCAAAATAAAGAATAAAAAATAGGGCTGGGGGTGTAGCTCAGAGGTAGAATGCCCCTGAGTTCAATCCCCAGTACCGCAAAAAAAGAAAATTCCCCAAATCCCAATACTTGATCCCTTCTATAAAAGGGTGTATTGCCCTTTATAAAAGGTGTGTATTGCCAGGTGTGGTGGCGCATGCCTGGAATCCCACAGACTCTGGAGGCTGAGGCAGGAGGATCACAAGTTTGAGGCCGGCCTCAGGAAAACTTAGTGAGACTGTCTCAAAATAAAAAAGTAAAAAGAGTTGATGATATATATAGCCCCTAGTTCAAACCGGGTACTAAAAACAAACAACAAACAAAAAAAAAACAAGCTGTAATACTTACCTAGAAGTCACGCCATCTTCCTCTATATTTTAAATGTCTCTAGATGACTTGCAATGCCTAATACAATGGAAATTATGTAGGCATTGGGTACAGACGCCATTTTTTTTTTTTGACCCCTGGTTAAGTCGTGGATGCAGAACCCACAGATACAGAAAGCCAACCGTATACAGATGCACCTCCTACGTGCACAAGTGTGTGCGCACACGCCCTGCCCACACGTCACCTACACACATGCACACACTCCAGGCAGAAGCCCCGCCCTCCTCCCTGGCCCAAAGCACTTCACGAGTGTCTCTGCAGGTTTGTTCCCTGTCCCTCGCTCTACTCCTTCCAACGAAGTCTGGATTTATTCACTTGACCCTTCTTCAATAATTTATTGAACACAAAGAAAAGATATGAAAGCCACGTTATTACGGTATTCAAGCCGGGAGGAGGAGTAGGGAGAGCCGAGGTCCCCTCACAACCCGGGGGGCAGGGGCCAGCACAGGGCCTGGGCCGCGGGGAGGCCCCTTCCCTGCAGGGGCAGAGCCCCCAGCCCACCGCCAGGAGTGAGCCACCTGAGCCTGGCCGGAAAGACAGAAATCTTCAGCCAGAAGGGAAACTCGTGCTTGTGTATGCGCACACACTCGCGTATGTGTACAGGTGTAAATGTGTGAGTGCATTTGTGCCTATTATGTGGGTAGTATGGGAGTGTGTGTGTGTGTGTGTGTGTGTGTGTGTGTGCGCGCGCGCACGCAAATGTGAGTGCTTGTCTTTTTTTTTTTTTCGGTACTGGGGATTGAACTCAGGGGCATTCTACCTCCGAGCTCTACCCCCAGCCCTACTTTTTATTCTCTTATTTTGAAACTGAGTCTCACTAAGTTGCGGAGGGCCTCACTAGGTAGCTGAGGCTGGCCTCAAACCCGGATCCTCAGGTCTCAGCCTCCCAAATGCTGGGATTACAGGCGTGGACCACCACGCCTGGCTATGTGAGTGCATTTCTGCCTGTGTGGGCATTATGGGTATGAGAGTGGGTGTGGGTGTGCATGTATCTGTGTGTGGATGTGCGTGTGCCTGTGTGGGCAGTATGGGTGTGACTATGTGTATATGCAAATGTGAGTGCATTTGTCTGCGTCTGTGTGGGTGGTATGGGAGTGAGTGGGTGTGGGTGTGCACATGTGAGTGCACGTGTGCCTATGTGGGTGGTATGGGTGTGAGTATGGGGTGTGTAAATGTGTGAGTGCGTTTCTGCCTGTGTGGGCGGTATGGGTATGAGTGGGTGTGGGTGTGCAAATGTGTGGGTGTGTCTGTGTGTGGATGTGCTTGTGCCTGTGTGGGCAGTATGGGTATGGCTATGCATGTATGCAAATGTGAGTGCATTTGTACTTATGTGGGCGTATGGGAGTGAGTGGCTGTGTGTGCAAATGTGAGTGCACCTGTGCCTGTGTGGGTGGTATGGGTGTGAGTATGGGGTGTGTAAATGTGTGAGTGTGTTTGTGCCTGTGTGGGCGGACAGGCATGAGTTGGATGTGTGTGTGTGTATGCAAGTGACTCATGTATGTCTGTGGGGACGTGGGCGTGCAGGTGTGCGTGCCTGGGGCGCGGGGCGTAGCCTGTGTGGGCAGAGGCCCCCATGGCCTAGGGTCTGCACGGTGGGGGCCTCCTCCTCCTCCGCCGCCGCCGCCGCGAGCAGCACCTGGAATGTCACCTCGCGCTCCTCGCCAAGGTCCGTCTTGTTGCCAACCAGCATTCCCACCACCTCTCCAGGGGCGAACTCCTTCTCCAGGTCCGCCAGCCACTGCTGGGCCTTGACGAAGGACTCCTGCAGAGAACGCAAGCGTGTCAGAGGGAGTGCGCCGGCCTCCGTGACTCCTCCCGCAGAGCAGGACAGGTGGTGGACACACAGTGGGAAACACCCCAGAATGCGAGGGGCCAGACCAGACCTGTGGGGGGGACTGCGGGGAGCTTCCTGGAGGAGGTGACAAACTCTTGGTAAAGTGGCCTCTATCTGTTGTCCTGATCACACCATCCGCCAGGGCCCAGCCCAGGCCCGGAGTCCCTCCAGAGCCAGCTTCCAGGTGCCGGAGAAAACAGGGCCGCCGCCTGGGCCTTGAGCGGACCCTACCTTTTTGGTGATGTCGTACACGAGCAGTGCAGCATTGGCACCCCGGAAGTAGAGGTGACAGACACTGTGGTACTTCTCCTGGCCAGCCGTGTCCCAGATCTCAAACTTCAGCGAGGAGGCACCCAGATCCACCACCTTTGTGAAGAACGCACCTGAAACAAGGACCAGGAGTTTACCAAGGGCCCCACGTCTGTCTGCAGGTGGCACTGGACCAGCACCCGCTCCGGTCTCTGCAAACAAGCCAGAGGGAGGCTTCTAAACGTGCCTCATATTATGATATCAGTAATACTCTGGGCCCGTGTAGGTTTCCTAGAGGCTCAGGGTGGACGACAGCCTCTCAGGGACCCGACTCACAGGTCCAGGTCCGCGTGTGACACGGAAAGGATCGCCAGTAACCTAGCACCAGACGCATCTCTGGCTTCCCCAGTATAGCTGAGCTCCGGCCCACTCAGCCACCAACCCTCCCTGCAGAGGCCCTCCGGGCCACACCGATGGCGACCTCGCAACCCCCCAGCTCTCCCACGTCTGCACCAAGGTCTGCAGAGGTCCCCAAGCAAGCCCTCGGCCCAGCTGCTGGGCTCCCTGCTTCCACGCTGGAAATGTGAAGGAGCTGGGCCCACGTCCCCAGGTGGGAGCAGCAACAGCAGCAGTCACGCCTGCCGCAGCCTTCCTCCTCCCTTTGCCCCATCTAGGCCCCAAGCCTATTAGATAATGATGCCCATGCTCGGGGCGGGACTTCCGCCCCGTGTGCTGTTCCACATGCCAATCTTATCAGGGCGGGACTTCCTGCCTTCGTGTGCTGCTCACATGCCAATCTTATCAGCACGGCCCAACGTGCCTCACAGGTACCTTCTCCCCAGGGTGGTCGTAAAATTCCATGAGAAAAGACAGGAGGCGGCCAAGCGTGGTGGGGTACCCTTGTAATCCCAGTACTTGGGAGGCTGAGACAGGATCGCAGGTTCGCGGCCAGCCTTAGCGGCTTAGTGAGGCCCTCTGCAACTTAGTGAGACTCTGTTTCAAAGTAAATAATTAAAAATAAGGTTGGGGGTGGAGCTCGGAAGTAGAATGCCCCTGAGTTTAACCCCCAGCACTCCTCAAAAAGTAAATAAAAGCCGGGTGTGGTGGCGCACCAGTACTGCAAAAAAAAAAAAGTAAATAAAAGACAGGAGGCGCATGGCTTTCTACTTCCTCTTCCCTGTCTTTGCTCTCCCTGGAGTTACTGTCCAGCGACATCCATGCACTTGCTCTGTTCTTGACTATTTCAGATCATACTTCTGATTTGGGGTTTTGTTTTGTTTTGTGTGTTTGTTTGTTTGTTCGTTTGTTTGTTTTGCAGTACTGGGGATTGAACTCAGGGGCATTCTACCTCCGAGCTACACCCCCAGCCCTATTTTTAATTCTTTATTTGGAAACAGGGTCTCACTAAGTTGCGGAGTGCCTCACTAGGTAGCTGAGGCTGGCCACGAACCCGGATCCTCCTGTCTCAGCCTCCCAAGTACAGGATTTACAAGCAGTGCACCACCAGGCCCGGCCATACATGTGATTTTGAATTCAGCTGGATCTTAAGGGTTGTCCCGGCCAGCTGACACATGGACAGAGGCACCTCTTTTCATTTCCAACCTTTGTCTCTCATATTTTCCTTTCCCACTTTAAAAATGATGGCTGATAGTTGAGTTTAGATCAATGTAAAACCCCAACACATTTCCAAGCAGTGCGTGGGTTTTAGTCCAAGCAATGGTGAAGTGTGAGTCAATGTTTGGAGAATATAGAGCCGTGTCTTCCCTGGAGAGAGATGGAAGGTGTCACCATACCAGGCCTGTGTGCCCTCCACAGACACCAATCGCTGAAGCAAGTTGTAGAAGAGAGAAAGGGTTTGTTTGCAAGGAGCCAAGCATGGAGGAGGAGACCCAAGCCTCAAATCTTCCTCCCTTCGGACAGAGTTTGAGGATATTTATGGATAAACAAGGGTGGCCGAGCTTGGTGGTGTACACCCGTAATCCCAGTACTTGGGAGGCTGAGACCTGAGGGTCCAGGCCAGCCTCAGCAACTTAGCAAGACCTGTTTCAAAATTAAAAACAAAAAAAGTTTTTAAAGTAGGGGTGTAACTCAGAGGTAGAATTGAGCCTCTGGGTTCAATTCCTAGTACCAAAAAGAAGGTGTGGGGGGGGGGGTAGGAAAGGGGATTGCACGTGGAGTAATCTGAGGTCTGAGCATGCGCAAGCAAACCTCATGTCAGATAATGGCAGCGTTAGCAAGCTCCCAGGGTGGAGCTGGCCTCCTGACATCAAAAAAGATTCCCATCAGACAACTGTGCAGGCCGGGGGAAGAGTCAGTGCTTTTTTTTTTTTTTTTTTTTTTTTTGTGGTACTGGGGATTGAACTCAGGGGCGTTCTACCTCCGAGCTATACCCCCAGCCCTATTTTTTATTCTTTATTTTGAAACAGGGTCTTACTAAGTTGCGGAGTGCCTCACTAGGTAGCTGAGGCTGGCCGAGAACCCTGATCCTCCGGTCTCAGCCTCCCGAATGCTGGGATTACAAGCGTGCGCCACCACACCCGGCTGAGTCAGTGCTTTTGACAAAAGTAACCTTCAAGTCCCTGAAAAGTTACCAAGGCAACTGTTACCATGGTGACCCTGTGGGGTCATCTACCGTAAAGCTAGTGAGACACTAATGATATGTTGATTAATGATATATTGCATGACCTCCAAAATGAATGATTTTTAAAGTCAACTAAAGGCAGATCATTAAAAGCAAGTGAAGCTAGAGGATTTATTTAGGTTTTTCTTCGGTTTCAGAGTCCCATCAAATGGGTCCCTGCACAGGTATCCTAGGCGATCTGAGCTGTGTGCTCCTTGCTCCAACCCAAGAGAGACCACACATTATCACCTTCCACTTTCAAAACCCCACTGACCAGATGTCCCACATCCTCACAACTAAAGCCAAAACATAATTTAAAAATAAATTTCCAGCTGGGTGTGATGGTACACACTTGTAATCCCAGTATTTGGGAGGCTGAGACCGGAGGATCACAGGTTCACGGCCAGCCTCTGCTACTTAGTGAGGTCCTCCGTAACTTAGTGAGACCCTGTTTCCAAATAAAGAATTAAAAATAGGGCTGGGGGTGTAGCTCAGAGATAGGGTGCCCCTGGGTTCCATCCCTAGTACTGCAAAAAGATAAAATAAAATAAAAACAAATAAATAAAACTAAATTTCCAGCTGGGTGTAGTGGTGCCTGCCTGTAATCTCAGCTTCTCAGGAGCTAACGCAGGAAGACCACAAGTTCAAGACCAACCTGGGAAATTTAGAAATACCCTGTCTCAAAATAAAAAATAAAAGGGCTGGGGGGTAGGGTGCAACTCAGTGGTAGAGCACCCCTGGGTTCAATTCCCAGTACCACAAAAGAAAAATAAGCGTTCTATGTGTGTGCGCATGCGTCCTAAAGACAGGCTGAAGGGGTCACAAATCGGAAACTGTTTCCAGGGGTTCAAGGCGGTCAGCAAAGCTCTCGCTTAGAAGGGAAGTGGGCTGGTGGTGAAGGTGCCCTTACCCATCTGTCTGGAGTGAACCTTGGCTTCCAGCACAAGGTGTCACTACCCTCCCAGGCACTAGGTGTCACTCTGCTCCCAGAAATGTCGCCAACACGTGTTTGCCACACTGGGAAGTGGAATTCTCCCTCTGAGGCCAGTGGGATGGGGAGGGGTGGGTCCAGCCCAGCATGGTCGGAGCAGCCCTGGACGCCTGTGTGGCTGGGCAGCAGGATTAAAGGCCGGGCCTGCAGGCCGCCCCCTGGCAGGCTGACCCCCGGGAGCCCTGCTCACCCGGGTCCCCGCAGGAGGAGCCACTTGACCTCTCAGCTCTGGGGACTGGGGTTGTCTGTCCACTTCCAAAAGTGACTCCTGCCTCCTCAGGGTGGACACCCAGGTTTCTCCAGAGGTGGCCAGGGAACCCTGTCCTGGAGTCCTGCCTAGTGCCCCTGCCAGGCCCCCGGGGTCTCCCCTTTCCTCTCCCTGAGGATCCCGCAGCTGGCCCTGCCCTGAGGTGCCCCACCTTGGACACGCAGTCCTGGTCCTGCCCAGGCTCTGGGGAAGAGTGGCGGCCACCATGCAGACACACGTTGGGCTCTGCACCTGTCCCTCCGGAGCCGGCCTTCCTGATAAAATTGGGTGTCACGTGTGAGCAAAGAAATGCGAGTGTCACCTTCGGAGGACTCAGGGAAGCACTGGGCGCCTTCCCCAAAGCACAGACACCAAAGGAGGACTCTGTACAGCACTGAGCGCCTTCCCCAAAGCACAGACACCAACAGAGGACTCGGGGCAGCACTGGGCGCCTTCCCCAAAGCACAGACACCAACAGAGGACTCTGCGCATTACTGAGCACCTTCCCCAAAGCCCAGACACCAAAGGAGGGTAGGGTGTTCCAGTGCCCCGTCTGAGAAGTGGGGAGAGCCTCCTCTTGGTATATTTTGAACAATAATCAACAGTGATGCAAACATGATACATAACATAATAAAACAAACAAAATAAATAATATATTTGCTTACATTTATGTGATAGATAAATAATGTGCCAATTTGAAAAGACTGCCATAACAGAGATATATAAGTTATATATTATATGTTAAATATGTTGTATATATTATGTATGTTATATATGTTTTATTTATGTGTTATATATGTTATAGCTCCCAAGGATATATATATATATGCTATATATGTGTGTATATGTGTGTTATACATGTTGTATGTATATGTTATATGTTATATATGTTTTATTTATGTGTTTTATATATATGTATATCTGTTATCTCCAAGGATATATATATGTTATATATATATGTGTATATATGTGTGTGTTATATATGTTATATATATATATATATATATATATATATATATATATATATATCTGTAATGGCTCCCGAGGTGTCTGAAACCTGGGACACAGTGTGACACACTGGAGACCAGGAGCAGAGACCCTCTTTGCCCAGGACCCACCTCTCGCGCCCCTCCCCCTGCACAGCTGCCACCCAAAGTGGTGCTGATGAGCAGGTGCTGGTCCCACAGGGGTGCTGGTCGGATAAGGGAAGACGGCCAAGCTCAGGAGCAGGGGTGGGCCCCAGCAGTAACCTGACCTGCACGTCCTCTGCCTCCCTCCTGGCCGGAGTCCCACAAAGACCCAGGACAGCAGTTCTGGGCGGAAGGTAGAGTCGTGCCCGAGGACAGGTTCTTCCCTTTGCAGAGAGATGAACCCAGGCCTAGAGGAGGGCGGGGGAGGGGGCCCGAAGACCCCCCAGAGCAGGAGGGCGCAAGGAGCCAGGCAGGGGACCAGAAACACAGAGGAGACACCCAACCTGCCCCCGCCGCCCAACACAGGTCACCCCTCACCCTGTCTCAAAACAAAAACTTTTAAAAAGGGTTGGGGTGTAGCTGGGAGGCAGAATGCCCCTGGGTTCAATGCGTAGTACCAAAAACAAAAATAAAGGAAGCCAAGTCCAGTAGCTTGGAGGAGCGGGCAGTTTCCTGCTGACGGAGAGCAGAGCTGCCCTGCACCCCCAGCTGCTCGCCCCTCAGTGGCTCCCAGTCCCCTGGTGCAGCAGCCCCCGCCTGCCACTTCCTGGCTCCAGGGCCTCCAGAAGCCCCCCCTGAGGAGAGGGAAGGGCTCCCCAGTTGCCAATCCCTGGCCGCACGCCATAGCCTGTTCTGTTCATCTTGCGATAGAGTCCTTTGGACCCAGGGCAAGCCAGGGGCAGAGTCCTCGCCACCACGCCCTGGTCAAGGGAGCGGCTGAGTGAGTGAGCTGGGGGAAGCCCAGGCTTACCCCTGGGAGTGCTAGAACCAAGCTCTGCTCAGTCTTCCCAGCACCCCCGCTTCAGCGGGAGGGCCGGCATGAGAATGCAGGTCAGGCTCCCTCTCTGGGGGGAACTGGGTTCTGCCTCCAGGCAGGGAGTGCCCCAGAGGACACAAAGGGACCAGCAGTCTGCAGATACCCCAGGACATTCGCCTCTGAGAGGCCTTGTCACGTGACAGCCTCTCCCAGAAGCTCAGAGAGGGTCTCCCTCCCCGCCCAGCATTCCTCCTTCATCCCTCCCCAGTCCCAGCCAGGCTGGTAAAGCAAATCCAGGCAGACAGAGAGATGCGATGTAGGGAATTAACAAAGGAGCCGCATTAGCCAGCTGGTCAGGTAGTTCAGTGGATGGAGAGGGGCGGGGGCCCTTCCTCCGGCTCAGCCTCCATCAGACTGTCCTTGAGGCCCACCTTTCGGGGCCAGAGACCCTCATCCTGAATCTCCATTCCTTGCAGACTCCAGCCGGGCTGACACCGGACTCAGAGCGAAGACGGGCATTTGCATGTCCTGCTGGGCAGTTCAGCGCCCTCTGGGTTCTGTTCTGCATGCCTGCACCGGATAGATCCTGAGCCCCTTCCTGCCCTGCCCTCCGCGGGCTTCTCCCTCTGCCCCTTCACTTACATCCCACGGTTGGCAGGACACTCTTGAAGTCGTCCTTCACGTACCGGAGCACCAGGCTAGACTTGCCCACGGAGCCGCTGCCCAGGAGAACCAGCTTGAACACGCGGGGCTGGCCGGGGGCAGCCGTGGGCTGGAGGCGTCCATCCACCTGCGCCATGCCCTGCAAGGAACCACAGCAGCCTGAGGCGGGTTGCATATCGGAGGCCAGGGTGGGTTGCAGCCGCTTTGAACAGAGCGCCAAGTCAGAGGTGCCACCACCACCACCCCCCAGCCCGGCACCCACTCCACTCTGCACCCATCTCACCGCCCGCACTTTTTATCTGTCGTGAGGAATGGAAGGAGCCGTGCTTGGAAAGTGCCCACTGGAGGGTAAAGGGCCGCAGAGCGGTCATGAGCCTACAGTTACCGTACAGGCCAGCTCGCCTCGCTCGCGTACTTCTTGGTTTATTACAAATCTATTATTACTTATTCACCAAGGACTGAAGCAGGCAAGAAAGGCAAAAACGATCCGGGCATCTCTTGGTTGCTCATGGATAAAAGTCAGGGTTTGTACAACTGGATGTGGTGGTGCATGCCTGTAATTCTAGTACTTGAGAGGCGGAGACAGGAGGATTGCAGGTTTGAGGCCAGCCTCAGCAACTTAGCAAGACCCTCTTTCAAATTAAAAAAAAGAAAAAACACCAAGTGCTGTGTGCGTGTATGTCAATGTCAACATGATTTACATTGTGATGTGAGACGATAATGCACCAATAAAAGCACATTTAAAAAAAAGAGTTAAAAATAAGTTTAAAAGGGCTGGGGGGTCTAACTCAGAAGTTGAATGCCCCTGAGTTCAATCCCCAGAACCTAAATAAATAAAGAGTTTTTTAAAAAAAAAAAAACAAACCTCAGTTGGGCACAGTGGCACATGCTTATAATCCCAGTACTTGGGAGGCTAAACCAGGAGAATCGCAGGTTCTAGGACAGCCTCAGCAAATAGGGAGACTCTTATCAACCTAGCAAGACCCTGTTTCCAAATAAGAAATAAAACTGGGCTGGGAGTATAGCTCAATGGTAGAATGCCTCTGGGCTCAATCCCCAGTACCATAAAAATAAAAATAAAATAAAATCACTAAGTTGCTGTCTCAAGGACCCCACGTATTTTCACTTTTCTTGTTGTCTCGGAACCCAGCTCCTACCCTGGAGAAAACCAGCTCTGTGGTCAAATAGATGTGGGCAGACCCTGCATGTTTGCTAATTATAGAAACTTTCACCCACACAGCGCACTAGACAGAAGGGTCCAGGGGCCCTTGAACCCAGCACCCACTCTCGCCTTAACCAGCTGGCCAATCATGTGTCACTCATGCCACCAAACATCCCCCTTCAGCTAAACGCAAATCCCAGGCACCCTGGAATCCACAAACCTCAGTGGTGACCATGTATTCTCTTTGCAGTGTATTTATCAAAGAAACCAGGCTGCCTTGTAGTTTTTCCTGGCTGGATTTTACTGTCGACATCCTTGGGTTTTCAACGAACACATCGCTGTGAACCCACTATAGAGTGGTCATTTGGCACAGAAATCTGATCGTGCACAGACTATTTTTTGGCAAGGATGCTTCATGAGAGCCGGGCGTGGTGGGGCATGCTTGTAATCCCAGCATTTGGGAGGCTTAGACTGGAGGATCCCAGTTCTTGGCCAGCCTCAGCTACCTAGTGAGGCACTCCGCAACTTAGTGAGACCCTGTTTCAAAATAAAGAATAAAAAATAGGGCTGGGGGTGTAGCTCGGAGGTAGACTGCCCCTGAGGTCAATCCCCAGTACTACAAAAAAAAAAAAAAAAAAAAGAGTATGTGTTAAGCGTGTCCCTCCGAGGGAAAATGCTATCCAGTTGTCTTTTTTCTTTTTGTGTGTGTGTTGGGGGTGGGGAGTACTGGAGATTGAACCCAGGGGCATTCTACCTCTGAGCTACACCCCCAGCCCTATTTTATTTTTATTTTGAAACAGGGTCTCGTTAGGTTGATGAGCATCTCACTACTTACTGAACCTGTGTCTCATTCAATTGCCAAGGCTGGCCTCAAACCTGCGATCCTCCAGTCTCAGCCTCCCAAGGGTTATAGTTGTAATGGTGCTGAGGGCTCTTTTCCTCAATGCAACTAAAATGTGTTGAATTGGGAAATTAAAACTAATGCCTCAGTTGTAGCTTCAACAAGTCTTTATTACAGTCAGTAGGAAATAGAAAGGGAAGAGAAGAAAAGCAGCGTGCCTGGTAGACACGCTGGAGAACCCGAGAGTGGAACTGTGCCCCCTCCCCGACCCCAGCCCCTTAAATACAGATTTTGTATTGGTATGTTCTTATCAGCATTACCAAGGCAACGGGCTAGTAACTTATTCCTTAGGCAGGTGGTGCTTCCTTGTCTCTGAGCAGCCCACTTACTAAGTGCAGGGTCAATAATCTACCTGGCTTTTACCTCTGTTGTGTTGGGTTCTACTGGGCCGTATTGGTTGCCCATCAACTACAGGTGCTTTGAAGTAACCCACGAAGTTTACCAAAGAGGAGGTCAACCGAGGCTCTAGTTGTGGCCAGTTCAGCTGTGTGTAATTTCTAAGAGCAAGGCTTCAAACTCTTGCTATCTTTATGGCTCTGACTGAAATACACCAGGCAGAGTCACTGTGATCTTAGGATTTTTAGTTGTTTCTATCTATTTGTAGAGCTAAGGCTTTAATTG
Source organism: Graphiurus murinus (assembly GCA_004027655.1). Lineage (NCBI taxonomy): Eukaryota > Metazoa > Chordata > Mammalia > Rodentia > Gliridae > Graphiurus > Graphiurus murinus. The sequence goes on along the minus strand of PVLC010001304.1, from coordinate 22,913 downwards.
TCTCTACGATGCTCCAAAGTCTTTACATGCTTCTAGGGCTAAAGACTTTAATTGACTTTCTTACCATGAGTTAATACTAGGATAAAGGGCAGAGGGAGAGGGGAGCTCTGCAGAGTAACAGCTGTGCCCCTCCCTGCCCGAGCGCCCGTGCAGCACCCAGACTTTGCCTTTTTACTTTTTTTTTTAAATACCAGAGCAATTTTCCAATACCAGCACACCAAATACTAGGACTACAGGCCTGTGCCACCACACCTGGTTTAGTTGTCTCTTTTCTTTTCGCTTCTTGTGGTGCTACAGATTGAACCCAGGGACATTCTACCTCCAACATACACTCACAGTCCATTTTATTTTATTTGGAAATGGTCTCACCTTTGATTCTCCTGTCTCAGCCTCCCAAGTGCTGGAATTACAGGCGTGTGCCCCCATACCTGGCTCAGCTGTCTCTTTTTGATGTTCACAGTCATTGAAGACCACTGCCTGGGTCTGCTATGTCACCAGCAGACCGCCAAACAGTAACATCCTAATGTCTTCCCCTCTGTCTGTTTATCATCTGGACCACTTCTAGGCAAAGACCCCCCCTGTTCAATATCTATACCCCACAAGGGTCAGCTGAGCCTGGACACAGACCCCCTCTCCCTTTCCTGGGTGGGCAAGGGACGAACCCTGAAGAGGAAGGACAGGAGCAGCCAGGGGAGCCCTCGCCCTGCCGCCCCCAACAGGCAGCGGCCAGGCTCTGGTCCACCCTCGGGGATCAGAGAAAAGAACGGAGTCGGAAGCAAAGTCTCCAGGTAAACGGGACTGAGTTCTGAGTTCTAAATACTGACGAGCCTGTTCTAGGCAGAACGTGACTGGCCTGGGACACATGGGAGAGAAGGCAAGGGCCCTTCTGCCCATGAGGGAAAGGGCTGGACGCGGTAGAGAGGCAGTGACCATCTCACGACCGAGGCTACCCTGAGCAGCGGCCTCCTCAGGTCCCCATGGGCTACATGCTGGCTTCAGAGAAGGATCAGAAACAAACTAGGTACGTTTTCCTTTTTTATTTTTTATTTTTTTAACCACCTAGGTGATCCCAATACACAGTCAAGGCTGAGAACTGCTGCTAGTATTTTGTCTATTTTCTTCAGGGCCAGTAACGGCACCTACCACATAGTGGTAAATACCTCAGGGGGGGAGGGAGGGATAAATGGATGGACGGATAGACGGATGGATGGATGGATGGATGGATGGATGGATGGATGGATGGATGGACAGGTGGATAGGTGGATGGATGGATGGATAAATGGATGGATGGATGGATGGATGGATGGATGGATGGATGGATGGATGGACAGATGGATGGATACATGGATACATGGATGGATACATGGATACATGGATGGATAGATGGATGGATGGGCAGATAGATGGATGGATAAATGGATGGATGGATGGATGGACAGATAGACAGATAGATGGATGGATGGATGGATGGATGGATGGATGGATGGATGGATGGATGGATGGATGGATGGATAAATGGATGGATGGATGGATGGATGGATGGATGGATGGATGGATGGACAGACGGACAGATGGATGGATAAATGGATGGATGGATGAGCACAAAGGGACAGCATATTACCCAACACCTGTGTTTTAAGATACTTGGCTGAACTGAGGACAATTTCTTGGTGCCTAAGGGAGACCAACTGGCTGGGGGCCATCTCTGGGAGCAATGTAGTATGGGCAGCAGGCCGGCCCTGCCTGGCCGCCCTGGAACTTCTGCACTTTACACACCCACGGCAGCCCAGTGAGGACTCACTCTCCTCACCAACACCCACCCATCAGCACACACTCAAAGCAGTTCCTGGACAGATGTCTGACCCACTCCAGAGAATTAGAGTCAAAGGTAAAATAAGCAGGGCACGGTGGTGCACACCTGTAATTCCAGTACTTGAGAGGCTGAGACAGAAGGATCTCAGGTTCAAGGCCAGCCTCAGCAACTTAGAGAGTTCCTATTTCAAAACAAAAAGGGCTGGGAATGTAGCTGAGAGGTAGAATGCCCCTGGGTTCAATCCTAGGTACCATAGGAAAAGAAAAAAAAAAAAAAGCAAAATACACACCAGGCATTTGGGAAAGCCCCTTTGGAAAGCCGCCAGCCTCCAAAGCAGGGTGCACAAGCCCCAGCAAATCAGCCCCGGCAGGCGAAGGGCAGACCGGAGTTGAGTCGGGAATTCTGAATGAACCCCAAGAAAGATAAGGACATCTCAAAGTTCAGGTTCTGCCAGGGGCCATCCAGCAACTCTACTGCCAAACGATCCCTGGACTTTGCCTTCCGAAAACTTCTAGATCTCCAGGGGCTTTTCACGCAGGCAGGTGAAAATCTCCCACAGCAGCCTCGTGTCTGGTCTCTCAGCTGCCTTCATGACCTCCCCAACCTGTGTCCCGCCCCCACAAATGACAGTCCACAGAATGGACAGAAAACCCTTGCTGTCCAGGAGCCCACACTTCCCTGTTCCTCTTGTGCCTGAAATTAGTTCAGTGTTTGAGGCTACACTCCTTTGTACGATTATGTGACCTCTATGGATAAAGAGCAAGGATGATACTCGCTCAGTATACAGTAGGTGCTCAATGGCTAGCTCATGAATGAAGGAGGGAACCGCCCAGCCGCAAGCCATTGCTGAACAGATGTGCTGTTTCTACCCCTGGCTCTCATGCCGGTCACACTGGGGCTTGACGAGGAGAGGCTGGGGCCACCGCAGAAAGAGGCAGAAGGGCCACCAGCAGGCACTCAGGAGCCTCCCCAAAGGCCCAGCACACCGCCTCTCCAACTGCCAGCCTGGGCCAGGCTCGCTGGGAGCCATTTACATAGGAAGGGCATCGGTCAATCTGCCCCAGGGACCCGCACCCAGAATCTCGGCCAAAAGACGCCCCAGCAGCAAGCCCTCACTGAGAAGCCCTTTTTTTTTTTTTTTTTTTTTTTTTTTGCAGTACTGGGGATTGAACTTTGAACTCAGGGGCATTCTACCTCCAAGCTATACGCCCAGCTCTATTTTTTATTCTTTATTTTGAAACAGGGTCTCACTAAGTTGTGGAGTGCCTCACTAGGTAGCTGAACCCGGATCCTCCAGTCTCAGCCTCCCGAATGCTGGGATTGGGATTATAAGCATGCGCCACCACGCTCAGCTACTGAGAAGCCCTTTTAAGAAAGGAGTTTTTAAAACTTTCCAGCCCATCCTACTTTGGTTTTTGCTTGGGGTTTTGGGGTTTTTTTTTTTTTTTTTTTTTTTTTTTTTTTTGGCAGTACTAGGGATTGAACCTAGGAGGTTCTACCGCTGAGCTACACTCCAGCCCTTTTTATCTTTTATTTTGAAACAGGATCTCGCTAAGTTGCCAGGCTATCCTTGAATGAGCCATCTTTCTGCCTCAGCCCCCAAGTCACTGGGATTACAGGTGTGCACCACCATGCCCAGCTACACAAACAGTACTTTTGCCTACTTTTCTTCTAATGTACCTTCAAAACAAACAAGCCAAAATCCATAGTTTAATATAGAATTATATATTCTACCTTTTAAAAAAATAAAAGAAAAAAGTCCATGTGGTATAGATGCTTCAAAACCATCATGGTTGATGCCCACATAAATTTCCTACAACTCCCCCAAATGGCTGGCCCACTTCCCTCTCACTGGAATCTTATTTGGTTTCATTTTTCTCTTTGCGGTTCTGGGGATTGAACCCAGGGCATTCTACCTTCGAGCTACACCCCCAGGCCTATTTTTTATTCTTTATTTTGAAACAGGGTCTCACTAAGTTGTGGAGGGCCTCACTAGGTAGCTGAGGCTGGCCGCGAACCCGGATCCTCCAGTCTCAGCCTCCGGAATGCTGGGATTACAAGCATGCGCCACCACGCCTGGCTCTTTTTCTTTGAAATAAATAAGACCACAGTAAGCATTTTCACCTGTAACTTTGTGTGTGATTATGCATGGTAAGCTTTCAATAAAGACAGGTTAGAGCCCTCTATTCAAAGAGAAATTGGACCCGGCCTCTGGAATTTAATTAAGGGAGTCATTACAAGTGTTTCTGAAGCAAAGATGTCCCCAGGCACGCCGTGTTCCTAAAAACTTTTCATCCCAATCCTGCCTGTATGCCCTGATTTCTCTCATAAGCTCACCTCCTGCCACCAAAGGAAAAACCCAAATCAGACCAATTCCAACCGTCTCTCCAGGTTTGTTACCTTGGAAGCTGTTTCTTGGTGTCCTCCCGGCCAGGCTGGTAAAGAATAGAGATCACAGCTCAGCCATTTGTCCCTCCCATTCAGCCCTTTCAGAACAATGCAGTCTTTTAATCCAGGAAGTAAAAAATATAGTTTAACAAGAAAACCTGACAAGCTCGTCAGTATCAACGGAGCACCCTGAAGTCCTTCGCAACAGGGGCACCTTTCTCACGACAGTCATGCTCCCCGCCTTTAACTAGAATTCTCCAGGTCTCCTTTTCTCGGTCTGCCCTAATGAACCATCAGGAATACAAATAGGAACATCTCCCACCCCTCACCCCCCAAAGAAGCAAAACAAATACCTCTGCTCCAGCTGCACCTGCAAGGACATACACGGAGGACAGATCTACAGACACAAAGATAAAGACACAAGCGAGTATAGACCTGCACACAGGTGCACACGCACACACACGCGCACACACACACACACACACACACACACACACACACACACACTGTAAAGCATGCAGAAGTTTAAACACTGCTCACCTGTCTGTTCCTGGACTGCTTACATCCCCCGTTCTCACCAGAGGATCATCAGCCAGTCTTACAGGGCCCCACCTGTCTCCCCTTCCTCCTTCCTAGCTGGGGAAAGCAGGCTTCCCTATCCGGGGGTGGGCCGTGGCTGTCACTCTGGCGATGGCGGGACAGGAGGGGTTTCTGCCTCCATGGACCACAGAGCTGCTGAGTGAAGACAATAAGAACCTCAGCCTCCACCCCGGTGGTACCAGCTCCCCAGCCTCAAGGTCAGGCCTCGGCCCCTCCCCGAGGCACCAGGACAAAGTCCATGCATGGTCATGTGGTCACCTGGGCCCCAGCAGGCCGGAAGTCACTTTCTGGTCGGGTGCAGGTGGCCTCGCCCAGCTGTAGCCAGCGTTTCAGCTTGGTGGGGTCGCGCTTTGGTTGAAGGCTTTCCCGCTCCCTCCTCCGAGCGGCCCTGAGTCCACATGGCACTCAAAACCCTAACAGCCCAGGACAGAAGAAAGCATTTCGGTCAGATGAACTAACTCTTCCGCAAAGGGCTGGAGCTGGGGGGAGGGGTGTTGCTGCTGAAATGGGCAGCCTGGGGGCAGATACTGGCTTGATACCCCCGGGGGTAGGTGGTAGCCAGGGAGGGGTAGAAGGGTGGGGCGCAGGAGGGACTCTGGGAGTGCATTCACCTACGGGCTTAGCAGTAAGGGAACAGTTTCCCCCTGAGAGTTGCAGCCTCTGAGTGGGGCTGGGGCTGGGTAGGGGGTTTGGTCGGAGGTCAAGGAAGATGGAGACCCCTCCTCAGCTACGAGTGTCAACCTAAGAAATCAGTCTGCAAGAAGACAGCTCCCAGGGTGCTCAGCCCTCACCTGAATTTCTCACTGGCGTTCCCACGACACTGGGCTCTGAGGGACAGCTCGGTGGCTCTGGCTGGGGGCTCCCAGGCCTTGTGGGTGGGGCTGCAGGGGCGGGGTGGCAGGCCACCCTAGGGTCCCTCTGTGGTTCTCTGCTGGACCCTGGGTGGGGTTTGTCATCTCCCTGGATGCTACGCGCATGCCTGGCTGCCTCGGGACTGAGACAGGTCCTCCCTCATTTCACCGGGTCTTGATCCCTGCCCCCCACTGTCACTTCTGAAAGAGGCTGTGATTGTATGGATGTGCCTTTCTCTCTCTCTCTCTAAATTTTCAATTTCTCTCTCTCTCTCTCTCTCTCTCTCTCTCTCTCTCTCTCTGTTTGTTGGGGGTTTTTTGTTTTGTTGTTGTTGTTGTTTTGCGGTTTTCTACCTCCAATCTATACCCCTAGACCTATTTTATTTTGAAATAAGGTCTCACTATTGTCAAAAGACAAAGTTAAAAGTTAGCTTGAAGATCTTGGCAGGGTATTATTATTATTATTATTATTATTATTATTATTATTATTCACTTATTTTGGTGGAGCTTGGGATGGAACTTGGAGCCTCACACAAACTAAGTCAGAGCTCCACCACCCAAGCTACGGCCCCAGCCCCAGCCCCAGCCCAGGTGACCTTTTTTTGTATAAGGAAAAAGGTAGGAGCTGGGCGTGGAGGCGAACACTTGTAATCCCAGCATTTGGGAGGCTGAGACCGGAGGATCTAGGTTCGAGGCCAGCCTCAGATACTTAGTGAGGCACTCCGCAATGTAGTGAGACCCTGTTTCAAAATAAAGAATTAAAAAAAAAATAAAATAGGGCTAAGGTTATAGCTCAGAGGTAGAATGCCCCAGTACTGAAAAATAAAATAAAATAAAATAAAGGCAGGGAGGCCTTCCTTGTTATGCAGATTGAAACTGGCTGGTTTGGGAATGCAGCTGCTACAGACCTGGCATCTCTGCCTCCATTCCGCACCACTCTCCTTCGCTCTGGATTCCAGGAACCGGGTCTGATGAGATAGAGTTCAAGGTGCCCCCGGGCCAAAGCAACTTCCCATCCCCACCAGACCCCTCCGGACCACTCCCGAGATAAAGATGGTGTGGAAGCTGGGCGTGGTGGCGCACACTTGTAATCCCAGCATTTGGGAGGCTGAAACTAGAGGATCCGGGTTTGCGGCCAGCCTCAGCTACTTAGTGAAGTCCTCCGCAATTTAGTGAGACTCTTTCAAAATAAAGAATAAAAAATAGGGCTGAGGGTGTAGCTCAGAGGTAGAATGCCCCTGAGTTCAATCCCCAGTACCGCAAAAAAAAAAAAAAAAAAAAAAAAAAAAAAAAAAAAAAAAAAAAAAAAAAAAAAAGATGCCGAGAAAAACCAGTCTGCCACAGCCGGTTCTGCTCCCCGACCTAAAGAAACAAACGCTGCCCCCTGCCTGCTCCCCGTGGGCCGCAGCCCTCCTGTGTGAATCAGAAGATGCCTCCACGGGGCCTGGGGTCACTCTCACCTCCGGATCAGGGTCCAGTAGGACCCCAACCCACAGGCTTGACCCACCATGCTACCACAATCATCCTGCTTGCAGCGGGCTTCGGGTAAACATCGCTCGTAAGCAGTTTACGTGTGTAACCATAACTAAGGTTATTTTTATATGGCTATGCCAGTTTTTCAGTTTCTTACTAGGCATTGCACCAACTCAGTGGGGCATTCTACCTCTGAGCTACACCCCCAGTCCTATTTTTTTATTCTTTATTTTGAAACAGGTCTCACTAACTTGCAGAGGGCCTCACTAAATAGCTGAGTCTGGCCACAAACCCGGATCCTCAGATCTCAGCCTCCCAGGTACTGGGATTGATGTAGGACAGAAGGAATAAAATTTAGGCAGAAAGGAGACATTGGGGGGGAAGGGAAAGATAGTTTTAAAATCTGAGGAGTTCTAGCTGACCCCACCCTATAGGGTGTGCTCAATCTTAGAAAAGTCTAAGTGGGCCACACCTTTTTAATCCCCTGAATCCCAGCCCCCTATGGGATGCTCAGGGCAAAGGTCAGACCCATCTCAACCTGAGGAAGAGGAGGGCCCAATTTGGACCGCCTACCTGTCGCCCACCAATACCTGGAAAAAGGAGGAGGTCCAGACTTCTTCTGCGCCCACCTCTCGAAAGCCTATAAAAGACGGAGTTGCAGCCCGCTTCGGTCTCTTGGGACCTGGGAAGCGCATCAGGACAGGAAGATGCCTGCTCACCTGTTTTTCTCCCCCTTTCCTTATTTTTCCTAAATAAATTCCTACTTTTTGTTCCTAAATGGCACGTGTTAAAATTCTTTTTATCACGGATGCCAAGGACCCACGTGTGGGACTGGGTATCCCACAACAGGATTACAAGCGTTTAAATTTTCACTACCACTTAAGCAGGCCACACATGCAGGCACATCTTCCCAGCATAGTCTCCTTTCAAAGAAAATGCAAAAGTACAGGATTGAGCAGAACTACGGAGCCCATGGAACCTCCGAGGGTATCTGGCCTGAGCACCCACCCAGAGGCCAGAAGACCTCCGCAGACCCCTGCCCACTGACTCCACAGTCTGCTCAAGTATCTTCAGTGACGAGGGACTTTCTGTCCCCAGAGACAGCCCCTTCCTCATGGGCTCCTGGCTGCCCTCCAGACCACAGACCAGCTTCCTGTACGTTCACCCTTTGCTCTCCCGGGTCACAGCCAGCCAGACCCACTGCTGCCTGAACATCTGGGGGTTCTGGGGCGGTGCTCGGGGCTTGCAGCAGACACAGCTGGCTGTCCACCACAACCCCGGGCCTCTAGTTCCCGATGTGGCTCGCATGGCCTTCCTCCTAGCAGGAGCAGGTTACACTCTGGCCGGGGAAGCGGGCCAGAGGTCCTCGGGGGGTTTGCAGGGAAACCGGCCTCCCTCTCCTGCCGAGGCTTCCTCACAGAGCGGTGGCTAAGGACAGCCACCTGTGATGGTTATCTGAGGCCCAGCTTGTTCCAGAATGTTCTTGTCTCCTAAAGGCCTTCTGAGATAAGCGAAACCTTCCTGGGGGCTTATCTCAACGGAAAATTCCAGCTCAGATTTCTAAAGCCTAGTTAAATTCCTCAGCTCAACCATCAATTTGGCGCATGGCTGCCTGCCAGGCAGGGCAGAGCAGATGAAGCCAAGGCCCGGCCCCGGTACCTACAAGTGTGGTGGGACAACACGGCGTCACGCGTGGGTTTTGGCCTCCATGATAAAAAGAATTTTAACGCGTGCCAGTCAGGAGCAAAAGGCAGGAATTTATTTAGGAAAGTAAGGGACTCGAAGGGAGAAAACAGGTGAGCGGAGATCTTCCGGGCCAAGCGAGCAAGAGAGTCTTTGCAGCCTTTTCAGTCTTTATATAGAACTCCCAAGAAGGGGTGGGCACAGAAGAAGTCTGGACCTCCTCTTCCTCAGGGTTCAAGGATGGACGATCCAGGCCAGGTCTGACCTTTGTCCTCCTGGACCTCAGGAGTCTCAGGTGGGGCAGGGATCCAGGGGATTAAGGGTGTGAGCCCACGGAGACTTCTCCCTAAGACCTGACACACCTGATAGGGTGGAGTTAGATTATGAACTCTGCAGATTTTTTTTTCTTTTTTGCAGTACTAGGAATTGAACCTACCTCCGAGCTACACCCCCAGTCCTATTTTTTTATTCTTTATTTTGAAACCGAGTCTCACTAAGTTGCGGAGGGCCTCACTAGGTAACTGAGGCTGGTCTCGAACCCGGATCCTCCGGTCTCAGCCTCCCGAATGCTGGGATTACAAGCGTGTGCCACCAGGCCTGGCTCAACTCTGCAGATTTTAAAACTATATTTTTCCTTTCCTTCCCAATGTCTCCTTTCTGCCTAAATTTTATTCCATCTACTCTACCTCGTCACAAGGGTCAGGGGTGTCGTGCAGGAGAGAGGGTCCCTCCTGGCCAGAAGGGAAGAGCAAGGATCTGAGAAGCCCTCTGCCAGGAGAAAGTGCTAAACTAGCACTAGAAACCTGCCCCAGGGTGGGCAGAAGGAGCCCTGGAGTGACGCCTGAGAGACCTGTTTTTTTGTTTTTTGGGGGTTTTTTTGGGGGGGAGTCTGAGGGGACAGCAGCATGGAGGAGGGGTCAGGTGGGCACAGCTGCGGTGTGGAAGGCCTTGTCCAATTTAGTGACAACTCAGAGTAAAAACACAACAAGAACGAAGTAGCTTGGCTCGGCGTGGTGGCACACACTTATAATCCCAGTACTTGGGAGGCTGAGACCAGAGGATCGCAGGTTCGTGGCCAGCCTCAGCTACTTAGTGAGGCCCTCTGCAACTGTGTGAGACCCTGTTTCAAAATAAAGAATAAAAAATAGGTCTAGGGGTGTGGCTTGGAGGTAGAAGGCCCCAGGTTTCCACTCCCAGTACCACATAAACAAAAACCAGAATAAAGTAGCTGCTGTTAGGAAGGCATACCTATCAAAGTAGGAGGCTGGGCATGTTTTATTGAACAGTATACATTTGGCTTTATATGTAGCTCTAAATATTTAGACCAAGCCGGGCATGGTGGCCCATGCTTGTAATCCCAGTACTCGGGAGGCTGAGACAGGAGGATTGCAGGTTCGCAGCCAGCCTCAACTACTCAGTGAAGCCCTCTGCAACTTAGTGAGACCCTGTTTCCAAATAAAGAATAAAAAATAGAGCTGGGGGTGTAGTTCAGAGGTAGAATGCCCCTGGATTCAATCCCCAGTACTGAAAAAAAAAATTTTTTTTTTAGATCAATGGGATGTAGATTCCCATTTGTACTGCAAATGCTAGAGGAGACACCAATCTTCTTATCCCTGTTTACAAGTGAGGAGACTGAAGCTGAGACCAAAACCCAGGCCGAGAGAGAGAAGACCGATGTCGGAGTCTTCGGTGGTCAGGAACGAGAGGGAGATCTGAGCGGCCCTGATCCTGCAGGTGGCCACGGAAGGCGCTGCTGCCTGGGGGAGGGGGTGCTTCCCACAAAGGCCGGGCTCCCCGTAGAAGAGGAGCATGTAAACTCCACGTGCCTGGGCCAGCGACCCCAGCACCCAAGCTTGAGGGAGGACCTGGCTGTCCATCGCTCCTTCTCTCCCTCTGGCATTGTCCGCAGCTTCCTTTCAGAGCATTCCTGTGGGCATCCGGGTGCCCTTCAGCTTCTCTCCAACTAAGCAGAGAAGCACAGTGCGGACCCGCCTCCTGGCACCCGCTCCCGGTAGAGTGGTCCCCACTCTCAGCCCGCCCTTCCTCTCTCTTGGTTCTCTCTGGAACCTACTCTCCCTGGACCTCGCCACCTCCGGGGCACTGAAAGGGCTCCTGGTAAGTCACCAAGGACCTCCATGCAGCCCAAAGCCTCAGTTCTTGGTATATAACAAGGACGCAGACGCTTTGCTTCTGCCCACAGATGTTGGATACCCAGGTGGCTGGAAGCAGAACCGCAGACCTGGCATCTCTCTCCTGTGTCCAGAACCTGCAGATGCTGCCCCGTCCCTTCTCTAAGTGCCTGGGCTCCTTGGAGATCACCCACAGCACGCGTATATGCAGATGTTCCCAGAGGTGTGTCTCCAGCCCAGGCCACCTCTCCGGCTCCAGGCCCTGCCCTGCACCTCCTGCCCACGTGGTCTTCGGATGTGTAGTAGGCATCGCAGCTTGACAAGCCTGGACAGGCGCTCCAAACCCGCCCACCGCAGCCATCCCAGGCTGAAAGGCCTGTTCAGGACAGCTCAGTCTTTCCATCCCAGGCCAAAGGCCCTCCTCTCTCCGGGAGGAAATTCTTTAACTCCGCATTCAACATACAGCCAGAATCTAACTATGTCTTGCTGCTACTGATGAGGTGGAAGAGAAGGAAGAAAATGTAGGCAGAAAGGAGACGGATTGGGAAGGAAAGGAAAATGTGGTTTTGTTTGAACAGAGCTTGCTCATCCTTACAAAAGCAAGGCCCATGCATAATGGGATGACTCCATATTGGAAATCCCTAAGGTGGCTTTTCAGAGCTCCATTTGCCTCTCAAAAGCAAGTCACACCTCTTGTAAGAGAGACCCCACATCCCTGACTTCCAGTCTCCACTCCTGACAGTCCTACCTAAAATTTTGTCACCTATATTTTAGACCCCAAGGGTGGGAGACCAGTATCCCATGCTACCCCAGGTTCCCTATTCCCTGCTCTGGACCCCAAAGCCAGCCCCTCTCCAGGTGTGATAGAAAAAGGATAAGGAGACACCACGTGCTCTCTCTCTCTCTCCCAGCTGTGATCCCGGAGACTTCTGAGGTGACCTGTGTCCTTTCCCCTGTGCACCTGGGCCTTTTCCTTAAAATAAACTCCAGCCTTTGTCCCTATCTAGCACGTGTTGAAATTCTTTTCACCACGGAGGCCAAGAACCCACGAGAGGTGTCGTGCTGACCCAGGACACTACCATGCAGGTCTGCCCCACTTCTAGTTGCTATTCCTTCTCAGGATTACCCCCGCCGTCTACTCCCAGGCCATGTTTCCTCTGAGGCCACCCAGGACTTCTTACTCGGCCCAGCATGGTCCACTGTTACCACCTCTGTCCACACTCCAGCGAGTCCACCGGTCACCTTCATCTGGTTACTTATTTATGTATTTATTTATTTATGTATTCATGGAACTAGGGGATTAAACCCAGGAGCATTCTACCTCTGAGATGTACACCCCTAGCCCTCTTTTATTTTTTTATTTTGAAATAGGGTATTGCTAAATTGCTGAGAGTCTCGCCAACTTGCTGAGGCTGGCCTCGAACCTGGGATCCTCTTGTTTCAGCTTCTCAAGTATTGGGATTACAGGCACGCACCATCATGCCCGACTAGGTGATACTGTTTTTATTTATTTATTTATTTATTTATTTATTTATTTATTTATTTATTTTGAAACCCAAGGCTGTTCTACCTCTGAGTTATACTCCAGCCCTTTTTATTTTTAATTTTGAAACAGGATCTCACTAAGTTGCTGAGGGTCTTGCTGAGCTGCTGAGGCTGGCCTCAAACCTAGGATCCTCCTGTCTCAGCCTCTCAAGTACTGGGGTTACAGGTGTGCACCACCACACCCGGCTCTCATCACTGTCACCTCAAGACACTGTCTCCTTCGGATCAGTACCAACCCGGGCCATTGTCCACACGTCATTGTTTCTGCCTGGGGCCATTCATCACGTCTGTCTATAATTTCATACTTAATGTGCATTGCTTGTAAACAGCGGACACAGTCGATATTGATTCTTATCACACCGGCCTTTTAATTTAGAGTGTGGGTTTACTTGCCTCTGGTGTAATTATTGATGTGATTCTGCTCATCTTGATCTTCATTTTGTTTTTTTCCCTCTATCTTTGATCCTTTGTTCCTCCTTTCCTTGACCTTTTAATTAAATATCCATATTTTCCATCCTACTTCCTTTACTGTCCTTCCTTCCTTCCTTCCTTCCTTCCTTCCTTCCTCAGGGCCTCATACATGCAACTGTGGGCTACATCCACAGCCCTTTTGAGACAGGGTCTCAGTAAGTTGCCAGGGTGGCCTCAAATTTGCAATCCTTCTGCCTCAGCCTCTTCAGTAGCTGAGATTACAGGTATGGGCTGCCATGCCTGGCTTGCTGGCTGTTGTATTTTCCAGTTCTGCTATTTTCTCTTGCTTCTGTTTTTTAATTTCCAAATCTCTCCTGAAATTTGCCACTTCTCTGCCAACTCTCCGTGTTTATCTTGTCATATTGTGTTTCTTTATCATATTGATTATATTTCCAATTTTTTACCTACAAATTCCAACATCTAGGTGGTTTGTGGGTCTACTTCTATTGATTAGTTTCCTTGGGGTTTCATTTTTGCTGTGTGTGTGTGTGTGTGTGTGTGTGTGGTACTGGGGATGGAACTCAGGGGCATTCTACCTCCGAGGTATACCCCCAGCCCTATTTTTTATTCTTTATTTTGAAACCAAGTCTCACTAGGTTGCAGAGTGCCTCACTAGGTAGCGGAGGATGGCCGAGAACTCGGATCCTCCGGTCTCAGCCTCCCGAATGCTGGGATTACAATCACGTGCCACCACGCCCGGCTTCATTTTTGCGTTTGTCTCGCTTTCCATGGCCTGGTCACATTTCCCCCCCCCCCCCCCCGCCCCATCTGCCACACTAAGGTTTCCACCCACGGTTCTGGTCCCCTAGACAACTTAATTTCCCTCTTTCCTTTTCTTTCAATAACAAGACCTGTGCCTTGAAATCTTGTTTCTCAAGAGACCTAAATAACCAGCATTCGGGAGGCTGAAACCGGAGGATCCGGGTTCTCGGCCAGCCTCAGCTACCTAGTGAGGCACTCCGCAACTTAGTGAGACTCGGTTTCAAAACAAAGAATAAAAAATAGGGCTGGGGGTATAGCTCGGACGTAGAATGCCCCTGAGTTCAATCCCCAGTACCGCAAAAAAAAAAAAAAAGAGAGACCTAAATAATGCCTGGTAAGCTTGGAATCAAGGAATATGGAAAGGGAAAACTTATTAAGCGCTGCGTACGGCAGCCAGCTCAGTGTTTATCTAAATCATGAGACGAACCTCAAACAACACAGGGAGGCAGATATTGTTTTCCCCATTTTATGGACGGGAAAATTGAGGCTCAAAGAGTTCAAGGACATTCCTCACCATTAGGTAGCTGTTGAACCAGCATTCAAATCCACATCTCGCAGTAAACATGGGATCCTAGAGTCAAATGCAGAAACCAAACCCAAGAAGGGAAATACTGACCCCCTGCAAATCAAGGCTAAGCACACCAATAGAAACAAATACACAGGTAAAGAAATGGACCGTTGGGTGTCACTTTAAAATTCTTAATTTATAAATTCGCAAGAAAACCCTCAAAGGAAAATTTATAAATGTAAAAATGTAATTGATAAATCAGCAGGAAAATGGCCAGAGGAGTCACTGAACACCAGTCACAGACGTACACGACGCGCGGGCAGAAGCGCACAGCTCCGCCGCGGGGACCAGGCTGAGCGCTCGGGGTCGTCCTGTCCATCTGGGGCTGGCCAGAGATCGGGCGACCCGCGCTTCTGCGGAGCGTTCTCTGGGGCACAGCAACAAGCCAGGCTTTGTCTCAGCCACGGCACACCAAGAAGTGCAGCTGGGAGCTGTGGTCACCGCCCGGGAGGCATCTGGAGGCCAGGGGCACTGGAGTGGCTCCGATCTCTGCAGCCGGCTAAGGTCCTCGGTCCTCGCCCTCCCAGGCCGGGGCATGCGCAGTGGAAACCCTCCCGACAATCACAGCAGAGAGCTCAGGGAAGGTGCGGGAGAGGGGCTGGGAGACCTGAGGACCAGCTGCGCCCCCCACCCCTTGTCTTCCTGAATTTCTTTTCCTTTCCATTTATTTATTTATTTAGTTAGTTTCCATTCATCCATTCATTTATTTTTGATACTGGGGGTGGAAACCCAGAGCATTCTACCTCCAAGCCACACCTTCAGTAAGTTTTTGTTTTGTTTTGTTTTGTTTTGCGGTACTGGGGATTGAACTCAGGGGCATTCTACCTCCGAGTTATACCCCCAGCCCTATTTTTTTATTCTTTCTCTTGAAACAGGGTCTCACTAAGTTGCAGAGTGCCTCACTAGGTAGCTGAGGCTGGCTGCGAACCCGGATCCTCCGGTCTCAGCCTCCCAAATGCTGGGATTACAAGCGTGCGCCACCACGCCCGGCTAGAGCTCATTTATTAATATCCAGGGTTGGTGTAGTTGATTCACGAGGGTTGTCGTCACAGCAGTGGATAAATGCATTGGAATGGATGTATCTGGGTGGTGGCCTGGACCAGTAGGGTGTGGCTAGGACAGGTGGGTAAGTGAGGGTGCAGCCCTGGGGTTTATGTATGGTTCCTCCTCCCCTGCTCTCCTGCTTCCGGCCTCCATGACATGAGGAGTGCAGCCCACGGGCTCTCCCTCTCTCCCTCTCTCCGCCTCCCGCCTCCATGCCGAGACCCGAGGTCCCCGGCCTTGCATGGACTGAACTCAAAACCGTACGAAAATAAATCTTCCCTCCTCTAGATCACATGGTCAAGCGCTTAGATTATGACCGTGAGAATGTGGCCCGGAACAAGGTCCTCCTGGCTAGAGCGAGCTCTCAACACATCCACGCCTTCCCTTCTGCAAGAAGGGAAATTTGGACCCAAACACAGAGAGGAGAGAAGACAGAGGCAGAGATCGGAGTGATTGGTCTTGAAGCCAAGGAGCGCTTAGGAATACTCGAGCCCCCGGAAGCTGGAGCGAGGCCAGGACAGTCTCCCTCAGAGGCCCCGGAAGGAGTAATCCTGAGGACAACTTGATTCCAGATTTCTGGCCTCCGAGACTCTGAGAAGATGCATTTCCATTGTCTCAAGCTCCAGGAAACTCACACGGAACTTAACCTACGCGTGCCCTGCTGGAGGTTAACACCTCAACGCAGACCATTTGACCAAGCCCTGAGAAGAGCCACGCGCCCAACACCAACACTGCCCCGAGTTAGACTCACCCACGTTGGCCCCAGGGCACGGGTGCTGGCACCACGCTCAGCCAAGAGCACAGTGGCTGCACGAATGCCCCTCGCTGTGTGGCAGGTGTTGTGCTCCAAGTGACCCGCTGGCACCGATGTATTCTCCGGCCACAAGGGCAGAAACCGATCAGACGAAGACAGGGAGCCAGACAGTGGGGCTGTGGTGACTGGTGACATCTACAAGGGTGGCAGATTAGACTTTGGTACCAATGACTGAGTCACTTCAGTCCAGCTCCATGTGTACACCACGTGGCCAGAATTCTTTCAAAAATTCATCTCTCCTTGCAGCTGAAGAAGCAATGACACGGGCTGGCCGGGCAGACACTGGGCAGGGCCACAGTGGGCGTAGGAGGGGACCCAGCTGCGGCGCAAAGCTCACTGGGTAAGGGGAGCACGGGGCTCCAAGCAGCCCCGCCCCCACCTCCAGAGGTCACCTCCCCCCTGGCCTCCCCACGCTGCCACAGGATGGGTCAGGGCGGCCTGCTCACCTCTCCCCTGCAGCTGGGACCCCAGCGTGGGCTCCCTGCCGATCACAGTCTCGGGCAGGGACTCAGCATCTCACGGGCTTGGGTTTAGAGCCCACTCTGTCCCTGGGTGGGTAAGCCTGAGGTCCTCCATCGGTAAAAGACGGATAAATCAGAGCCCGAGTCGCAGGAGGTTGTGAATATGGACCGGGTCACACGGGCAGGAAATCCATCACGGAACCGGACAACGGCGCATGCGGGAGCGGATCCTGAAACCATCCTTCGGGCCGCCTGTTACGGAACCGAGGGCCACTAACTGGGGGAAAGAGGTTCTTATTAGACACCTGCTGAGGTTGGTGGCAAGCTGTCTCCCCTCGGGGATTTTCCCACCTCTCTGCATTTCTCCTCTGGCTGTTCTGTTCTCCGTGCTCACACCAGCCTAAGGCTCAGGTGGCCGCAGGACCCGCCCCGCCTGGCTGTCAATCACTCCACCCCCATCCCCAATTCACATATGGTCCCCAGGGCCCAGCAGCTGCTGGCGAAGCTTGGGGGAGGAAGGCGCAGGAACAAATCTGGAGGAAGCAGGAAGCTCTGCGCGCAGGGGCGTCCTGGTGACCAGGCACATACACCACAAAGTCCCAGCCATCGCTCTGGTCACTAAGGCTCTGTGCACTGCCTGTGAGCTCCGAGCAGGGCCAGCCCGGCCCTGTGCTGGCTCACGTGGTCAGGGCGGATGCACCCAAAACGTGTGTCCAGGGAGGCGAGACTCCAGCTCAGGGAGCGCCAAGCACAGACCCAGCTCAGTGGCAGAGTTGCTCTGTTGCAGTCTTGGAACTGGAAGGGTCCTTGGATGTCATGTCAAGCAGACCCTTTATCCTGCCACCTCCAGAGGTGACCTCTGTGAAGTCACCTGTGCGATGTGGCCAGATGGGCTTGGAATGACCGCCCTGTGTTGTCATCGCCGTCATCCTCCTCCCTCTCCTCCTCCTCCTCCTCCTCCTCCTCCTCCTCCTCCTCTTCTTCCTCCTCCACCTTTGTGTACGTGGTATTGAGGATTGAATCCAGGGGCATTCTATCTCTGAGCTTTACCCTGAGCCTTACTTTTTATTTTTTGTTTTGAAACAGGGTCTCGCTAAGTTGCTGAGGGCCTCAACAAGTTGCTGGGGCTGACCTAGAACCTACAATCCTCCTGTGTCAGCCTCCCAAGTACTGGGATTCCAGATATGCACCTCAGCAGTCTCAAGGAGGGGACGCCTGTTGCCCTTGTTAAATGCAGCACTCCCCAAATTTATTGGAGCCTAAAGCATTTTTCATAGAATACGTATTATCATGCCCTGGAATTAGTGGTCTCGAGTGCTCAGAGGAGACCCTGCCCTGCCTGATCTCCTCGAATCCTCTGGGCTTGGACAGTGTGTCCTGTCCTGCAACTCCCAGCACCTGCCAGGGCAGCCCGATCCCCTTCAAGGGCTATTCTGAGAATAGTGACCTTTCTCCCATTATACTAGTAACCTGCACCCATGCCCCTGCTCCGCCACAGAATCTACATAAAATAGCAACTCTGCTTCAAGGAATATAACTCTAGTTAACCTATAATGCCAGCTACATGGGAGGCTGAGGCAGGAAGATCACACATTGGAGGCCAACATGGGCAACTTGGCAAAATTCTGTCTCAAAATAAAATAAAAAGGAATAGCAGCTCAGTGGTAGAGTATCTGTCTAGCATGTGGAAGGTCCTGGGTTCAATTGACAGCGCGAGGAGGAGGAGAAAGAGGAGGAAGAGGAGGAGGAGGAGGAGGAGGAGGAGGAGGAGGCAGAGTCCAGAGAAGCTGGAGCACAAGTCCACAGCAGAGACCTTTATTCCAGGAACTAGGAATGCTACGATGGGGGAGAGGAAGGTGTCCCTCCAGTGTGCCTGGACATCTCTGTGTCACCTTGAATTCAGCCAGAGGAGGAGGGGCTGCTGGTCTCCTTTCCAGGGAACGCGCAGTAAGTATTTGTTGAATGAGCAGCTAGGTGGGTGTGTGGAAGACCACAAGGGAAGTCAGGTTTCCCCCTGCAGCGTGGCCCCGCTCAGCAATTAACAGTGTGTGCATGAATGAATGAGGTATTCAGTCCCTTTAGGAAGGAATTAATTTGAGTATACCGCGTTTGGATGGGTGTTCCCACAATCCATGCATCTCAACTAGCTATGCCTCACCCATGCACACACACATGTGCACACACAGGTACACCTTTTACTTGCAGCCAGGACAGCTGTGTCCTCCCCTCTCAGCTGGGCACCGGTACACCTCTGCTGTCATCTGGGCTTCCTGTGGAGGGCTGTCCTCCTTCCTGGGGCCGGCGATGGCTGTCCCTTAGCCCTGCCCTGCCTGTCCCACCCCAACTCCTCCCCCAGCCAGCTGCTCTCCTGTTTCCTGGAAGGGGCTCTTGTCCCTGTCCCGCAAGGGCAGCCAGCTGCTGTGGCCAACAGCTGAGTCTCCTGCTGAGAAGTATCCCTGTCCCCTTAACAAGGTGACCAGACCAAGTCCTCACAGAGAACAGAGATTTAGAACTGCCACCTTCAGGCAGTGAAGCCCCGGTCCCCATGACCCAGGCAAAGTCCCCTGCCAGGACATCCCTCTGTCCAGGGTCCACCCGTGGGAACAATCACAGCCTTCCTACTGCCAGTGTTCCTGATTTTCCCACCCAGATGCAGCTGTTGGACCGATTGGTTCTAGACATACTGGACCCCGCTCCTTTGACGTCTGGGATCCCCTTGCCCAACCTAGACTGTCCTGGTCCACCTGCTGCACACAGTAGGTGCTCTCTTGTGCGTTTACAGTTTCATCTGATCCTTCCAATGATCCTATCTTCACTGTGATTATATTCGACTGTAAGAAGAATTGTTCGCAGGAAAGAATTCCATAAACTGTAGCAAGTTTTATAAACTGTTCTTTGTCTGGAGATGTTGATGTAAAGAATTCAGCTTGAACATACCATGCAAATGAGTCAGCCGCCAACTACATTTCTATTATGTTCCTAAAATAGATGGGACGCTGGCAGAGAATGTTTGATCTCAGCTCAACCCCTTGAGCACGGCTACGGCCGAAAGTAAAACTGGACAAAATCCAGGCCCCTCTGGATGTCTGCAGCTGACCAGCTCTAGCTTATAGCTTAGTGTGCAGAAATTTCCAGTGATTTTCTCACCAAAAAAGTCTTCAGAGCATTATTCAGCAGAACAAAAAACTTGATGAAATATTTGTGCTATTTAAAAATTGCTAAATCAAGGACACAGAATGCTTTTTAAAAGCCACTGCCAAAAATGTGGCAAGCATTTTCCAGAAGAAGGAAAGCAATGGGAAACATCTGGGTTCAATTTCCACTTTGGAGGATGGGGACTGAGCGATTGATACAGTGAGTCCTCCAGGGAAAACTCCCTTAGCCAACCGGTACCTGGAAATCACGGAGGAACCAGAGCATTCAAATGTGATGTGTACGAACTCTCAAAGGCTGCAGGGGAGCCAGCCCTCAAGTAAGATCCCTGGTCCAATGCCTCATGGGAAACAGTAGCCGAATGCAAACTGCTCAGAATACCAGACTCTGTCCTGGAGGTTACAGATGCTCCATCAATGACCACAAGCACAGAAAAACTCACAGAGGGCAAGGACACAGCAAATGTGATAAATTGACAGAGAGAGAGAAAAGAAAAAGAAGCGAGCTTGCAGATTCCTTTAACGAATGGGACGAGCTGGCGTGGGGCCGGCGTGAGTCACCCCTACCTTCAAGACCTACTGGTACCTGTGGCTCTTCTAGTGGGAAATGCATGCTGTGGATATCGGAGGCCCCACAGCAAATGGTAGGGGACAAGTGGACAGAACCTCGCTAACATCGCAGGCTGTCTCGGAGAAGTGGATGTCAATAGCGAAACCCCAGCTATGCCTTGCCGGCCTCAGGGTCTCCGCATCCATTCCTCTGGAAATGAGTGAACACCCCGATGGACCGATAGGCCGGCAGCCCCCAAGTCATGGTCCTTCTCAATCGCATCACAACAAAACCACAAGTTCAGAGCGATGCCTAAACGGTGAAAGCTCTCCTCCCAGGCCTGGCGTATTTTCCTTGGTTTGGCTGTTTTTTCCACCATCATATATTTTTTTAAGTACTCTTTATAAATTGAAGGATGTTTATATATAGTAAGATATACACATTTTAAGCATGCATGCACTTGAATATCTAAGTACAAGTCATGCACAAATCCTACAAGTTTTGACAAATGTGTACATGTATACAGCATAGGACAACCAACTCATCTCAGCGTTAAAACTGAAAGTCTGGCCTCGAGGGAAGTCCCTAGTTCCCTCCTGGGTGGGTCACCCTAAGGACAGTCACATCATGGAAGGCATAAAACACCTCCATCACCCCCCCCCAAGTTTCTTGTGCCCCTCTAGTCAATCCCTAACCCCCCAGAGACAGTCACTCCTCAAAGCGGGGTTCTCCCTGTTCTAGGACTTCATATAAATGGAATCATCCAAAATGTACATTATTGTGTCTGGCTTCTTTCACTCAACGCATTTTTGAGATGCGTTCACATTGGTGCCATATTTGGGTTGTTTTATTATTGAGACGTATTGCATTTACAGCTGCACTTCGATTATCATTTGCCTGTTAGTGCATATAGGGTTGTTTTCAGCTTCTAGCTATTATGAACAAAAAATGCATGAACCATGAACTTTCTCATACAGGTCTTTCTGTGAGCATGCTTTTGTTTCTTTATTTCTTCCTTTTTTTTTCGTGTGTGTGTGTGTGTGTGTGTGTGTGTGTGTGTGTGTGTGTAAGCGATACTAAGGGTTGAATTCAAGGTCACTACAGCTCTGAGCTAGACCCCCAGCCCTATTCTATTTTTTATTTTTATTTATTTATTTATTTATTTTTGTTACTGGGGATTGAACCCAGAGGCATTCTACCTCCGAGCTACACCCCCAGCCCTATTTTATTTTTATTTTTTGAAATAGGGTTTCACTGGGTTGATGAGAGTCTCACTACTTGCTGAGGCTATCCCCAAACCTGTGATCCTCCTGTCTCAGTCTCCCAAGTACTGGGATTACAGGCGTGCACCACCACACCCAGCTCCTATTTTTTATTTTGAAACAGAGTCTAAGTTACGCACTCTGCCTCTAACTTGTGATCCTCCTGTCTCTGTCTCCCAAGGACTGGGAATACAGTCGTGCACCATTCCCCATGTGTTTACATTTCTCTTAGGTAAATACCTAGGAGGAGAACGACTGATCAGGTGGTAGGTTGTGTTTCCAGGTAACTTCTAAATGTCCTTCCAAAGTGGCTGGTGACGTTACACCCCCACCAGCAGTGCAGGAGGGCTGGGGTCGCTGAACATCCTCCCCAACATTGAATCTTGCTAAATATCTTTTAATTGTAGACATTTTAATGGGTGCAAAGAGTTATCTTACTGTGGTTTAATTTTGCATATCCCCGATGATAAAGATGTTGAACATCTTTTGGTGTTCTGTCTGGCCATTTGTGACTTGTAGTCTTTTTAGTTTTTATTTATAGTTTTTGCAGTACTGGGAATTTAAACCAGGACCTCACACATGCTAGACAAGCACCCTACCACTGGACTACCTCCCAGCCCTTTTAAAATTTTAATTTAAGATAGAGTCATGCTAAGTTGAGCAGACTGGTCTCAGACTTGTGGTCCTCCTGCCTCAGTGTGAACTACAGCGCCTGATATATTTTCTTATATAAGGTGTCCATTCAAGTCTCCAGGGCTTTTACCCTTTATCTAAATTTCTTGTCTTCTCCTTAATGATCTGTAGAAATTCTCTACATATTCTGGATACAGGTGTGTTGTCACCACTAGGTATTGTGGACATTCCCTCCCAGTCTGCAGTTTGTTTTCATTTCCGTGATAAAGTGTGTGTGTGTGTGTGTGTGTGTGTGTGTGTGTGTGTGTGTGTGTGTGTGTTGATTTAACCTAGGGGCATTCTACCTCTAAGCTATACCTCCAGCCCTATTTTATTTTTTACTTGGAAACAGGGTCTTGCTAGGTTGCTGGGAGCCTAAGTTGCAGAGGCTGGCTTTGAATCTGTAGTCCCCCTGTCTCAGCCTCCATGTACTGGAATTACAGGCACACCCAGTCATAATAGGGTTGTTTTAGCCGGGCGTGGTGGCGCACGCTTGTAATCCCAGCATTCGGGAGGCTGAGACCGGAGGATCCGGGTTCGCGGCCAGCCTCAGCTACTTAGTGAGGCACTCCGCAACTTAGTGAGACTCGGTTTCAAAATAAAGAATAAAAAAAAATAGGGCTGGGGGTATAGCTCGGAGGTAGAATGCCTCTGAGTTCAATCCCCAGTACTGCA
>PVLC010001303.1:130539-149037 GCA_004027655.1 Graphiurus murinus | reverse complement strand
TAGGGAGATCCTGTTTCAAAAATAAAAATAAAAAATAAGGCTGGGGATGTAGTGCAGAGATAAAATGCTTGACCCTGGGTTTAATCCCCACTACCATATATACATACACACACACACACACACACACACACACACACACACACCCAAAAAAAAAAAAAAAAAGAGGAAGAAATAATTTTAGATGATCATATAGAAGCCAACCGGTGTAGAAGAAACTAAACATCTTTACTACTGACCTTCTAAAAATAAAGAAAAAGCCAAGTTTTCAAAATTAATAAGCCAAGGGAGACAACAGATGTATCATCAGCAAAAAAACAAAAAAAAACCCCAAAAAACTTAGGAGAGCTTCTATGTCATCTGCAGGGTATTAAGAAAACAGAAGACCCACCAAGGCAGCCCTCGAGGTGGCTGTACCACAGTGGACAGAAAATAACTCATTTCTGACATAATAGTTCAGTCTTAAAAAACAAAACAAAAACGCTGCTCCTGTGGCAAGCCTAACTCTGCTCCCCCCGTGGCATCCTGCTTCTTGCACAACTCTAGGGCCGAGTGGTACAGGTGTGAAGGGAGGCCCCGTCTTAGTATCTCAAGGCAGAGTCACTTAATTCACCACTCATTAGCATTCTGCTTTCTCTGTAACAATACAACCACCTATGAAAATTTTAGGGGGAAAAAAAAGATCTCTTTAAAACGTAATTAGCACTCCGTTTTCCTGTAACCGTTGTGTTTATTCCATTTGATGGAGAACGGCTATCAGGAAGAACTGGAGTCCAAGCCCTGCCTGCCAGCCAGGAGCTAAGTCCAGGTAACCCACCCTGAGAAGCACGCCGTAGCACAGCTCTCTGCTGCCTGTTTCCTTTTGTCTTTAAATTTTAAAAAGCGGTAGGTACAAATTCCTATTTGTTGAGGACAGCAGTAGTACGAGCCTCACTGTTGCAGCCCTAATAAATATCAGCTCCATTTGCATAAAAATGTAAAGTTTACAGAAATCCAACTAATTCTCCCACTAGCAACTGTTCTTCGATACAGGAAATACCAGGAGATACACATGAGAATAACTGCCCAATGAAACTACATCTTTCCGATCCAGCTACCAGGATCTTTATTTACATCGCCAAAGTCACCTCCTCTTCTTCCTCAACCTCCTTCTCCTCTAGGTGAGGCGGGAAGCAAGACAGAGCAGGAGGGTGAAACTTGCTATGACATCTTAGAACAACACCATTTCCAAGTGCTGAATGTGGAGGGAAGAGAGAACTCTTCCAAGAGGTCCCTCCAGAAAGAGCCTCCTCTGGAGGGGAAAAGGCAAAGAGCCTGGGCTAAACCCGCTCACTTCAACGGCACTGGCGTTCCAAAGGATGACGAGGGCACCAGCTGTCAGCGGGCCCGCAAGGATGGGAGCACAGCTCAGGGAAGATGACGCGGAGACGCAGTTTGAAGATCAGCTGTTACGGTCACAGGCAGAAAAATAAACTGTTTATCTTTCATCGTGAGAAAGAGATTTTTCTAAGAATAAAACTTGTAGCTTTGCTCTCTTCAAGCATTAACTGACTGACACACACACACACAAATATGGGGAGTTCAACTGAAAATATGCACCCACCTCAGATTATTTGAGATGGAGAAAACTGAACTGAAACACACAGGAAGGCCCAAATTAAATCATCCCAAAGGTTCATAAGGCCGTACTTAGGATGCAACCACTTTTTTTTTTTTTTTTTTTTTAGAATTACAACTTAAGTTTCTTAAACTGTACAGCTTCCAACACCCTCACCTTGCACACCACAGGTGAGCTGATGAGAAAGCGCCGGTCTTTCCCTCCACCACTTTGAAACCACTGATTTATTTCTAATGAAGACAAAACCCAGCCAAAAGCTCCCGGCCTGGGAATGTTCCAAATATGTCCCCAAATGCCGAGAAAAATCCAGGCAAAGGAGGAAAGGGGGGTGGGGGGTAAATTCAGGAAGACTCGTCTTATGAAATGGTGTGACAATTTGAGTAATTGAACAAAAAGCCACCTTCAGAAAAGAGTGAAAGGAATTAAGCTGCCGCGTCTGTAACAGGTTAGATGAAAAAAAAAAAAAATCAAAATTTAATGTCTCTCCCCTGTGTCCTCTTGTTTGTCAAAACATCAAATAGAATCAGGAAGTACAAAATAACAAGGCCGGTAGAATCAGAGGAGCCGACCTTTTTGATGTTGTTGGTTTACCTTGTTCTCGGTTATTTGAACAATGATGCTTCAGATTTAAGGGCGAGATAGAGCTGAAAAAATTAAAACGTGCCGCAGAGGCATCCTAATAAGCTCCCCTAACTGTGCGGCCGGCCTCTGCGTGGACTAGCTGCTTCTCACCGGGTTGGAAAATGAGCCTGCTGCCCGGGCACGGTTTGATGTTTTTCCTCCTCCTAAATCCACTTGTCTCCATGTTGGGAGGGGGGGCAGGGGGACCAGAAAAGGTTCTTCCTACCAGCCAACGTGGATGCTAGGCTTGGCTTCTGCCAGATAATTCAAGGCCCCACAATCTGCAGAGGAGTGCTTACTGAAAAGGCACCTGAGCTCTTTAAAGAAAAAAAAAAAAAAAGGTCTAGTGACATTTATGAGCCGGGGGGAAGGAAAGACCGAACACCCTGCGATGACTAAAACGAGTCTCCAGAAACATCATGTAGCTTCCAAGAAAACAGGGCTTTTGCCGTGCAAGAAATCCAGCTCACAGAGTTGAGACCGTCCCCAAATCTAAGCCACACACATACACACACACACACACACACGTGTGCGCAAGGCTGAGCCCTCCTGCCTCCTGAGACAGGCAGCACACTCGGCAGCTGCACAACCACCAGTCTCATGCCAAGTGCAGCACAGGGCTGCCCTGTGGGTCTCCTCTGTGGACAGGTTCTGCTAAGGCTGGATCCAAGCTCGCCCCAACGCAGCCCTCAAAACATCTGCTTACCTCACGGGAGCCAGTGAGAGAGGACCTCGGACGTATTAAGAGAAAAAAGTGTCTGTTCACAGGCACGAAAAGTACATGGCTAGAATTTACAGAAGCCGGCCCGTTGGTCGGGCTAGGCAAGTGCCCACTGTCGTGCTCAATGAAGGCCTAGGCACACGTGTGACCCAGCGGAGCAGAGTCACCGTGACACCGTGCCTGGTCAACTGTTGCTACGTGAGCCCTGGGTTCTCCGTCCCAGCCAGCTACCTGGAGGGGGTGTCACCTGTTCTTAACAGCAGGCCCCGGAGGCTCTGAACTAAGCCACTATATAATAATAACAAATGAATTTCCCCAACATTTTTTTTTTTTTTTTTTGGTCAATCCAAATTGTACTAGGATTTTAGCAGAAGCTGAGAAACTGGCCACAAGGTCCTCAGACACAGGGTGATTGGAAGGAGGCTTCTGCCACCTTCCCCAAGCTGGACCTGGGACTCCCTTGCTTTCAATTAATCTGGATTTTAATTTCCCTGCATCCTGCCATTGCAAAGAGGCCAACAAAGTCACAGGGACTGGTCAGTGTCATGAGAGAGTTCATCTTTCAAGTGACAGCTCCCGACAGGGGAGAGCACAAGGCAGAGATGGCGAGCCTTTTGTTTTTTAAGGTACATTTAGCTGCAAACTAGAAAAAAAAAAAAAAAGAAAAGAAATTCAACCCCCCCCGCCCCAGCCCTCTGGTGAGCTTTCTGATGATTTATGATTTACCAACTGAGCAAGGTTACGCAAGGCTGCGTGCCTTTAGACGCATTATTTCTGCTAGTTGAGATTTAATTAAGATCACAGCCGCTAAAATCCCTGTCAAATGAAAACTCAGAGAAGACAATACACTAGATCTGCTCACCCCGCAACGTTTACATCCCGCCCCTGAAAAAAATATGAGTTCACCCCGGGTTTCTATGGCTGCAAACAAAAAGTTGGCTGATTTTGTTTTCTTTTGCCACTTGGGTTGTTTTCTTCATGAGATCACCCCTCTCAAAGTGGGAAGGAGGAGGAAGGGAAGGGAAAAAAAGAGAGAGAGAGAGAAAGAGTTGAACAGGCTGTACAAAACGCACTAGAAATGATTGTCTGGCATTATCATAGCTCGGCCATGATGTCACCGCACCCTCACCGGACCAGCCTCTGCCTCCAAGTTTCACCTAATGAAATCTGTGTATTAAAAACACACAACACCGCGGGGAAGCCGGCCTGCCTTCGGTCACGTGGAGCACACCCACGGGCAGGGCACGGTGTGCTTCTCCTTTGCCTTCAGTGACCAGCTCTGGGTCAGACGCGCAGGAAAGTCCTGGAGAGGCCCGGCACATCCAGAGCCCCTGCTTTCCTTCTGCGAGTAGTTCATGCGGTCAGTGGAAAAAAAAATCCTTAACCTTTTTTTTTTTTTTCTCTTACAGACTTAGAATTGACCCGCGCAGTTTGCTTTTGAAGAAGGAAAACCGAGCACTGCATGGTCCTTCAGCCCATCAGCTGTGTGTGCGTGTGCAGCGCGCGGTTAGGACGGCTGCTTATCTCGGCCTCACAACTGACAGGTGTTTGCAGTCTTCCTTCTGACAGGTCACCACACAAATCACTGTGTGGCCTGAAAGGCCTCCCGCGGCCTAATGAACAATAAGTCAGCTTTGATTATCAAGTGTCACGCCGCCGGCCCTCCTGACCCTCCTCAGCTCGGCGGCTGGGTGCGGAAGGCAGCAGGCGGCAGGCTGAATGTTGGTTTCATTTTTACACACTTTTCACTGAAATGCGTCAGGCAGCAACAGAGAGGCACATAACCCGGGTACAGGCCTTCCTCGCCCCCCCACAGGCTGCAAAAGCTATGGATTCCAGGATCCTTCACTCCTCATTCAAGAAAGCCTGGAGTTCTACAGGCCAGAAGCCACGCAGCCAATGGTCCAGTCCCACCTGCATCTCCAACCAGGTCCCCCACGACATACACACACAAGCATGAACACTTTACACGTGAGCTGATGGCACCTCACACACCTCCTGGAAAAACTGGCACAAAAAAAAAAAAAAAAAGCAAACAGCAAAACAGGACCACTTCAGAAATGAAGACGTCACTTGCTTTAAACTTAAAAAAAAAATTGGCTTCTTTAACACTGACTTCTTAATGATAAAATACATGTAACATTTTTTTCCTTAAGCAGATTAGTCACTGATAGTATGATTCATATTTCCTGTTATCAGGCTTAATTCCTCCCCCCTCCCCAATGTGTCACTTCGAGAATGTTGGAATCTATGGAAATGAGGTGATTTGCATTTTGCACGGGGCGAGATGGGAACCTTTGCTGTGTTTGGACAGGCATGTAAAATTATTAAGACACTGCGGTTATAACCGGAAGGCCCGGAAAGAGTTAATCCCAAAGAGGAAGAGTACTTTTTGCTCTAAAAATTTACCACCCAGTCCTTAAAGGTCTTCTCCTTTCCAAGAGGGGAAAAAGGAAAAAAAATAAAAAAAATAAAAATAAAAGTCCCCGGGCCCGAGCGCGGTGCCCGCAGCTCTGACAGCCCAACCAGCACGCTGGGAGCCCCGGGCGCATCCAGGAGAGCCGCGTGCGGACCGACCCCGGGCGCTGCAAGAGCCAGCCCGCTCCCGTCTGCAGCGCACCCCGGAGCTGGGGGCGCCCTCCCCCGCGCCCCCGCGCCACTCCTCCGCGGAATCCCAACAGCCAGGCTCCAAAGAGCCGGGGACCCATCCGGCTCCAAACTCTCGTCCACGCGGGCTGCGGACACGCCGCGGGCCCCCGGGTCGGGTTCACACGCTCTCTCTCTCTCTGGCTGGCTGGCTGGGGAAGTGACATGGATCCCTGCCCCCAAAAGCGTCCCCTCCCCGGGACTGGCCGCGGGGCTTTTAGACCCCAGCTGGAGCCGAGCCGCAGGGGCAGGAATCAGAGACGCGGCCAGGCAGGCAGGCAGGCAAGCAGGACTTCCTGCAACTCTCCGCCGCCCGCCCGCCCGCGCGCCCAGGAGCCCGGGCGAGAGAAACCGCCGGGGAGCGCGCGGCGAGGCTGGCGGTCCCCTAGGACCCGCGGCTCCGCTTCCCCCAACAACTCCCACCCAAGTTGGGAAAACAGGGGCCGGGGAGGCAGACTTCCGCGGAGGCCCCGAAAGGAGGCCGCGCGCCCCGGGGTGGGTGGGTGGATGGGTTGGTTGGTGGTGGCGATGGGGGAGGGCACGCCGGGCGAGCCGCGGGGATGCGCGCGCGGGGACCCACCTGACTGTCTCCATGAAGCCACCAGGCGCGAGCCGGCTGGGCGCCCGGTGGGGCGCGGGCCTCGAGCGAGCGAGCGGAGCGGGACTGCGGCGGGGCGCGGAGGCTGGGAGGCTGGCACGCCCGCGCCGCCCCGCCCTGCTCCGCCAATCACAACCCGCCTCTAAACACCGCCGCGCCCCACACAATGGGCGCCGGCCGCCCGCCGCCCCCTCCGCGCGCAGGGCAGGTGAAATCCCGGCCGGCTGCCGAGCCCCGCTTTTGTCTCCGGAGCGGCTCGGCCGGACGCTTGGGGAGCCCTTGCCGGCCGGACCTCGGGGCGGCGCGCGCGTGGCGCGGCTCTCCACGGCCTCCGCGCGGGCCTGGGGTGGGGGTCCTCTCCGCCGGCAAAGTGACCCCAAGAGTTGGCGCAACCTTTGGGAGAAACCCCGGAGGCGCCAGGGTGCAGGAGGACCGGGAGCCAGGCAGCGGTGGTGCCGGCGAGCGGAGCGCGCAGGGCGGCTGCGCTTTTCTCTCTCTCTCTCTGGCTCCCTCTCCAAAGCTCCAAAGCCGAAACAACTTTGGCTTCACGTGCAAGCGGAGCCGGCGGCCCGGGGCTCCCGTGTGCTCCGCAAGCAAACCCAGCCCAGGCACCACCGGCGCGCGGTGGAGAGATCTGTAACACCCCAACCGCCCGGGCGCCCAGGCTGGCCACTTCCCCTCCAGAAAGGCAGCTGCCCCTGAGAGCAGGGCCGCAGCGCGTTGGCTGAGAAATAATTCTTGACATTCCTTTCTTGTTTACCCAACAACAGCCAGGACAGAACCTGCTCTCCACCAGCACTTTGAGAGGACAATCGCCAGGAAGAAATAGTCCCTGCTTTTTAGAGTCACCCCGGTTCTGGGATCCTAGTTTGTTTTTGCAAAAGGCACCCCAGATGCTAAACCTTGTTGGTTCAGCCTCCCCCCACCCCATGTAAGCCCCCCGGGGGGGAATCCAGTCCATTTCTCATTTTTCCAGGTTCCAGAAACCCCTCTCAGCACACCCAAGGTGTCAAACTTTGAGAAGAACTTTCTGGACCCTATTAGGAAGAATGGAAAGAAGGGAAAAGAAAGAAAGCTAACACTTTTATTTTTTCTCAAAATATTAAAGGAAAACCGGGGCACATCAAGAATCACCTGTTTACCTTCCATTTCAAAAGCAAAAGGGCGGGGCAAAGCCAACCCTGGTGATCCCAAACTTGTGTGACTTGCAGGTGCCTTTCAGCTTGGGGGTATTAAGTGGGTTAATGCAGGCGATGAACACGCAGAAAGCAAACCTAATATTCCCAACCAGGCAGCCGCCTGACTTCAGTGGGGGCGGGGGAGACAGGACCCCCACTCACCCAGCTGCAAGACGCCTGACCCCCCCCCCCCCCGCCTCATGTGATGTTGGCTGGGGCTTGCCTCTGCACCTCAAAGCGGATTTCTGTGGATAACACGTTTAGTAATGATGCGGAGTTCAGGTCACACACATGAATATTCAGGAGAGAGGCCCAGGCCACTCTTGGGGTGCAGGGCATGGGGGCATTAAACCTGTCCCCTTAATCTTGTCTAGTCCTGACTCTCAAGAATGAGGCCCTACTTCCGGAGGGGGCCCCAAGCCGGAAATAAAAATATAGGAAGTTCTCCGGGACTTGTGAGCAGTGGGATTGGTCGTTTTGAAACATGCAAGGAATTTCATTTTGTGGAGGAATTGGAATCATCTGGGGTGCGATGATGTCCATGAACAAAATGGGGTGCACTTGGAAACCAGTGTGTACTGAGGTGTTTCCTTAAAGAGGCAGGCATGCTTGGACACGCAGGGCCGCCTCCTCTGCAGGTCAGCGCCGAGGGTGCTCGTCTCCAGGAGCATCAAAACAAACAATAAACAAACAAGCAAACAACAAAACATCACAGACGCAAAATAATTAGGGAGTGAGGCAATGTGGGTGTTGACGGGCTTGCTAAATTGCATGGTGCGGGTGCACCTTGGGCCCAGAGGGGAGGAGGTCAGAGGAGCAGGAGAGGCTTGGGAAGGCCCCTGGGGAGGTGGAGTTCAAGGGTGACAGCTGGGGAGGGAGAGAGGGAGGGGAGCAGACTGGCTCAGGGGCTACCTTTCTCTAAACAGACACATAACACGTGACTCAGAATACCATCCCGGGTAAACCTGGGGAATCTGGGCACATGCTGGATTCTCGGGGTGCCCTCCCCTCATTCTGTCCTGAGTACTTGACCTTCCTGTGACTGGACTATGATATCAGATGTCAAAATGTCCTGTGCTGGGCTGGGTGACACACGTTTGTAATTCCAGTACTTGGGAGGCTGAGACAGGAGGATCGCAGGTTAGCGGCCAGCCTCAGCAATTTAGTGAGGCCCTCGGCAACTTAGTGAGACCCTGTTTCCAAATAAAAAGTAAAATAGGTCTGGGGGTGTAGCTCAAAGGTAAAAGGCCCCTAATATCTCTCTTTCACACACACACACACACACACACGGCCTCATGACGTGGGAGGTGTTATTAGTGCCATTTTTCATTTACCACCTCGAATGCCAGGTGGTTTGGGAAAGGCCAGGACAGGAAGACAAGAAAAAAAAGGGGTAGGGGGTGTGTTACTGGATTGTAGGGGTGGCAGCATGGGTTCCTGAGCCGTAGGGTCTCACGTAATTGCCTTACTGTAAAGAACAACTGAAACCCCATTTTACAGAGCAAGCAACTGAGGTTCCAAAGGCAGCAAGTTCCTTTCCTCCTAAGAATCACACACATCCAGCTCACAGAAAAAGGAGGCCAGTACAAAAGGAACCCCTGGGGCGGGGCGGGGGGCGGGGAGGGGAAGTGGAAGAGAGAAGAAACGCTGAATACCATACTTGAAAATATGTTTAGCCAGGCGTGGTGGCGCACGCTTGTCATCCCAGTACTTGGGAAGCTGAGACCTGAGAATCTGGGTTCACAGCCAGCCTCAGCTACCTAGTGAGGCACTCTGCAACTTAATGAGACTCAGTTTCAAAATACAGAATAAAAAATAGGGCTGGGGGTATAGCTCGGAGGTAGAACACCCCTGAGTTCGATCCCCAGTACTGCAAAAAAAAAAAAAAAAAAAAAAAGAAAATATGTTTGATGCCCAGATCCTAACACCCACAACGGACATGGTCCAGTTCAAACACCGCTCGGTAAGCACCCTGTGGGTTGCTAAGTAATCTTGTTGTGCACTGGCCAGGCACCTAAGAGCAGATTACCAGGAGCCCCCCCAAACTCTCAGCAGCCCTGGGAGCAGAGGTGCTCGTCCTGCTGATCCTGACGGTCCTGCGGAGCCTGGGTTTTGAACACAGGGACAGTGAAAGCAGTGAAAGGCTTTACTGCCCACCCCAACCTGATGGGGACAGAGATAAGACTCTTGGCACGGACATCCACCTCCCTTTCCTTCCTAATGAACGCACGGGGGGCACCAGGGCACGTCCCGAGACCACGGAGCTTACACAGTCCGTCAGCTGGTTCCTTTGCCAGGGACAGGACCCCCAAAGCCAAGGGAAGGCAAAACCTAGGCCCCTGTCCACACTGTGGCGGCGTGGTCCCCCACCACTGCCGTTCCTCGAGAGACCGCTACTCGACAGCTGACAGACACGGGGAGGGAGCGACCCCAGCTACCACAGTGCGTCGGCCTGCGCCCCCGAGGAGCCGTGGTTCCGCCTTGACTTAAGTGACTTAAGTTACTTAAAAATACACATCCGTACATCAGGCAGGGAGGGGATGCAGCGCGGCCAGCTCTGTGTCGGCGCTGTTTACACCGCCGTCCTGCCCGTGTTGACAACCGGCCTAATTATGTTGTTTTTCTGCCTCGCCTGCTAGTTTGGCCCAGGGAAAAAAAGACGGAGAGGCGCACACTCTTCCACGGGAGTTTAAATTTCTCTTCACGACATCCTCCCAACTTCACGGAACGCAGGCACGTGGAGAACGCCAGCGTCTCTGCTGGATTTGCACGCGACTGGGCGCGACTTACGGAGGGCAGGGGTGCGTGAGCTACAGAGGATGTTTACCAAAAAAAATAGATAAATAAATAAGCGAATAAATAAAAACCCTCACTCTAAGTGGGAAGACATTCGTAAAACATCGTGGGCAAGAAAAATGGCCCTCCCCCGTCTTAGCGCGGTATCTAATTGGCAGCAATAAATCCCCCTCTCTGGTTTACAGTTAAAACTATAATCCCTTGTTTTAACATGACGTGAGATTTATTAGCGGGCTGCTCTGTCAGGAGGTGAGCACAGATTACGCAGATGGGTGCGAAGTCCTCTGGAAGGTGTGTCTCTGGGGGCAGGAGGGTGTCCCCCCAGGCCTGTCTCCTTGGGCCATCAGGAGAAGAGTCTGTGCCACGGTCAGCCCAGCGTGACTGGCGGGTTTCCCCTGCGCGAGGGGACGTGTTTGTGGTCCGCCTATGTGCCAGCCCTCAGCGTGAACCGTAACCAGATCTGGGCATCCATCGAAGGAGAAAGGAAAAAATGGTTCTTGGGGAAGAAATGACATTTAAACGTTTTTTAAAAATCTTTAATTATGCAGAAATCGCTGACTGTCAGATAAAGGCGAGCAAACACCTTCTCTCGGTACAGTCAGCTTTTCCTGGGAGACCCCAGATGTGCCTCGTGCCCCATCCTGCCCAGAACCCAGCACAGGGCTCCAGGCCTGCACCGTGGCCCTGCTCTGACCCCGCGCTGACACGCCCTGGTGCCAGAACCCTTCCGACGCCTGCCCTCTGCTGGTAAGCTTGCCAGGACTCCCTCGACTGACTTGACAGACAACTTTGGAAAGGCAGCTGGGCAGAAGAGGGAGCAGGAAGGGACTGTTAACCGGAATATATAAATTAAGATGCTGAAACAAAGCAGGGTGAGCGGAGGGGAGGCTGGTGAAATACTGTACTTTTGGAAAAAAAAAAACAACAACCCACAGCCCCGCACATCCATCTAGCCTGCTGCCTGCCGGCTCCGGGCTCAGAAATGCCAACTCTGTATCCCGGCCTGCCAGAGAGAAAGACCTGCGGCGGCGGCATTGCTGGGCACCTTGCCTTTTCTGACTCCTTCTCTGGGGAGAGCGTTTTTTAGTAAAACACCTTTTTAGCAGTCGTGGGCCCCCCCCCCCCCCGGGCCCCGTTTTCAGTGGTCCCTGAGGTTTTCCTGGCAGAGGAGTATTTAGCTGACTGGAGTTCAGGCTCTCTCCCGGCACGTGTGAGAGCTACAAAAAGGGGAGAGAGGGGGAGAGGCGGGGAGAAGGGCTCCCCACCCTGAAGCGTGTCATCCGAGACTCAGCAGCGGGCGGGAGGTCCCTCCAGATACCAGGCTGCACCCCGGGAGGCTGGGCTCTGGGCTGGGCACGGGGTGGATTTCCACAGCAGCGTGCTGGGGTTCGACGGCACGACCCCCGTCAGTGTGCGTGGGAGGCACAGGGCCCGTGCAAACCCCCAACTCCCCACTTCAGAAATACATCCCAAGAGAGGAAAATGAAGCTAGCTGTCCGTCAGTCCGTCCATCCGTCCGTCTGTCCGTCCCCACCTCAAATGCGTTCAGCCCTCGGAGAGAATGCCCTCCTGAGTACAATGCTTGGCTAGCCGATCAAAGTTCCCTTAGATGGTGCACGGGGAAGCCGCTGGCTCTCCAGGGCCAAGGAATCCCCTCAGGAGGGAGGCTCCACCTCACGTGTGCGCACGGAGCTCTTTTCTGGGGCCCACGGCGCGCTGTGGCCTGCTCTGGCATTCCTCTGTAGTCACCAACCACACACACGCAAACACACACACACATAACCCTCCCCTTACAAGTAATGTCACTTAAGTCCAAAGACTTCTAGGAAACAGCTAAGGGGCAGCTCCTGGGGGAGGGGTAGGTGTGGGAGGCTAGGAAGAGAGAATGCTGCAAGAACTTGGGGGGGGGGATCCAACCTGCATGCAGGTGAGCCACACCCAGGCCCTACCCCCACCCCCTGGGTTTTTTTTTTTTGTACTGGGATTGAACTCAGGAGCATTCTACCTCCGAGCTACACCCCCAGCCCTCTTATTTTTTAACTTTATTTTGAAATATGGCCTCAGCAAGTTGCAGAGGGTCTTGCTAAGCTTTGGAGGTGGGCCTCAATCCTGCAGGCCTCCTTCCTCAGCCTCCCAAGAACTGGGATCGCAGGCGCATGCCACCGCACCTTTGCGGGCTCCTTCCAAATCCCGACTTAACCCGCAGGCTAGTAAGGAGCCAGGCAGGCCTGCTCTGGTCCAAAGTGGCAGAAGGCAGCTCATTTGACCCTGGCGTGAGAGCAGGGCACGGGGCAGGACCTACAGTCTATTACGGATTCTGCCAGGAATTCGCACCTCTCCTCTGGGCCTACGGATTTTCCCCAAAGAGAAAGATGGACGAGCTATCCTCTGTGATGCCTTTAACAACAACCACAACCACTATCCCCGACTACCTCCTGTGTACCAGGAGCCTGTTTACACCAGCAAAGGACGAATCTCTATTTTGTATTTACAGTTAAGTTCCTATATAAAGACACCAGGGGTTCAGTTGCAAAGGAGACACAGACGGGATGTCGGAGCTTGGGAATCGCTATCAAGTCAACAGTAAATCAGCGGAAAAAACAAAAACTGCATTGTGGGAAACATCCCAAGGCCCCCGGGGACCCTCGGCAGACAGCAGACCCTGTGAGAAGCCAGCGGCTTGCGGGCCCTGGCTCCAGAGAAAGGCGCAGCTCAATGACGTCCCACCGCAGCCTCCTTCTCCGTGTGTGTGGCTTTTTCCTGCCT
Organism: Graphiurus murinus; assembly: GCA_004027655.1. Taxonomy (NCBI): domain Eukaryota; kingdom Metazoa; phylum Chordata; class Mammalia; order Rodentia; family Gliridae; genus Graphiurus; species Graphiurus murinus. The sequence continues at coordinate 136,096 of PVLC010001303.1, read as the reverse complement.
CCCCAGCCACCGTGGTTTGTCTCTGCCAACTGGGCCTGTTCTCCTCACCACAGTTCCTGAACCTGGTCTAAAGTGGTCTAACCTCCCGGGCCATTCCTTTTATTTTTTGGCACCCAGGGGTGTTCTACCTCTCAGCCACATCCCAGCCCTATTTTATTTTTATTTTGAAATGGGGTCTCACTAAGCTGCTGAGGCTGGCTGAGAACCTGGGACCCTCCCAGGCCATTCGTTTGGAAGGGAAGAGGAGAGAGAGGGGTCAGCTTTGTGCGTCCAGTGGCTGGCTAGTGGTGGGTGGCGGTGGCTCCGGCATCTCAAGCCGAAGCTGTGGCGACGACCCAGGCTGGAAGGTGAGAAACAGGATCGTCACCCAGCTCTTGGGCCCCTTTGGAGGCTGCCGGGGCCTTGAGAAAATACAGACGGAAAGAGAGGTCACCCAGCACGCCCGCCCGCTGTTTATTTTGTATTATTTCGAATGTCATCTTGTCCTGCACGAGGAAAAGCCACAAACAGAGGGGGCAGGAAGCGTTCAGGTCACAGGGAACTTCCCGCTCTTCAGACAAGTCCGGCTTTGTGTCGGGACCATGGGAGGGAGGTCTAGCTGATCACACTTCAAGCCCGAGGCTTCCACCTTTGGAGATGGGTCGGGACCACGGTCTGTGGAACCTCGCTGCAAGCCGGCCGGCCAGACCTTAGGAAGCAGGGGAGCTCGGCTCCTCAGCCCTGCAGCCTGAGGGTACACTGGTGCCTTCTCCTGACCCCGTGCCCACCTGGACCCTTCCCGCCGACATCACCTGGGCGACCGCCACGTGCTCTGCCAGCTGGTGACACGACACGGGAATCCTGTCCACCCCCGCACACACGCACGCACGCACTCTCGCAAAGACGTGGGGTGGCTTCCTGTGCTTAGCAGCGGGGCATGTGGGTTCCACCCGGAATCTGCTGTTCCACACTAGCAAAGGCCAGGAGGGACAGGCATTCACTAGACGGCTTCCTCACCCACACAGCGGGGGCCACTATCTGTCCAGTATTCGAAAGATGCTTCGTGATTTGGGGGGAGGGGACATGTCTGTTTTTTTTTTTTTTTTTTTTTGAGGTACTGGGGATTGAACTCAGGGGCACTCTACCTCCGAGCTATACCCCCAGCCCCTTTTTTTTATTCTTTATTTTGAAACAGAGTCTCACTGAGTTGCGGAGTGCCTCACTAGGTAGCTGAGGCTGGCCTCGAACCCAGATCCTCCGGTCTCAGCCTCCCGAATGCTGGGATTACAAGCGTGCACCACCACGCCCGGCTCCCCCAGCCCTATTTTTTATTCTTTATTTTGAAACCGGGTCTCACTAAGTTGCAGAGTGCCTCACTAGGTAGCTGAGGCTGGCCTCGAACCCGGATCCTCGGGTCTCAGCCTCCCGAATGCTGGGATTACAAGCCTGTACCACCACGCCCGGCAACATGTCCGTTTTTAAAATCAATTTCCCTGATCCAAAAATCACTGGTGTAGTCAGGCGAGGCGTGGCTCACACCTGTCATCTCAGTACTCAGGAGGCTGAGACACGAGGACTGTGGGGTCGAGGCCAGCCTCAGCAACTTAGTGAGACCCTGTTTCAAAATAAAATAAATAAATAAGGGGGGCTGGGGGTGTAGCTCAGAGGTAGAATGCCCCTGGGTTCAATCCCCAGCACCACAAAAACAATAACAAAATGAAACATGGGGGTGAATATTTGATCCCCGTGTGGGGCCGGGAACCCCTGGGGTACTGGACGCTGCCTGGGGGCTGGCGGGGTCCCCAAGTGCTGGTGAGGGCGAGCTGTCCTCTTTCCAGAACTCCGTCCCCTGCGTAGCCAGCCTTTCTGCTGGCCGCTGAGCTCAGGGGCCTCCAGATGATGTCCGAGAAGGCAGAGGAGGGCCAGCCCTGAATGGGAGGCGGGGCCTGAAGTGGGAGGGAGGGACAGCCGGGACCTCACACAGCGGGAGGGGAAGGGGCTGGCACCTGGTGGCGGGTCACTTTCAATGGTCACTTTCACGGGGCTTTGTCACTTTCAATGATCTCTCTCTCTCTCTCTCTCTCTCTCTCTCTCTCAGTATTGAGGAATGAACCCAGAGGCATTCTATCTCTGAGCTACACACCCCTAGCCCCTTTTCTATTTTTATTTTGAAACAGGGTCTCACTAAGTTGTGAAGAGGCTCACTAAATTACTGAGGCTGGCCTCCGACCTGTGTTCCTCCTGTCTCAGCCTCCCAAGTCCTAGGATGAGAGGCGTGCACCACCATGCCGGGCTCCCAGTCTACATTTCAGAGATAAGGAACCTATGGGTCTAAGCCGCACACAGAGCTTGACGCTTGTTGCCTGGAGTCACAGTTCTAGAAGAAAATGCCTTCGCTGATTTAACAACACCTGAGACACACACATGGGCTCGGGTGGGGCAGGACCCCACAGGGTCTCGGCGGCCTGCGGCACCCCTCTCCTGCCACCTCTCGTCCGCCTTCTGTTTCCCCTTTCCGCAGAAACAAACGCAGCTACAGAAATTTCCAAATTAAAACCTGGCAGTGGTTGCTGTATTCTTGTTTCCTAAACCTATAAATCAAAACTGTCCAAACAGGTCATAAACGGCCCTCAGCGATAGAACGGGCAGAGTTCTGATTTATGGTGCCGGTAGAAAAATTTTAAATAATTACATAAGAAAAAGAAAAAAGCAATTAACACCTTTAGAAGTTGTTTTTTTTTTTTTTTTTTTTTTTTTTTTTAAATGAAAATGCTTTTCTGCAGATGAGTGTTCCCATACATAAAGACGGCCAGATAAAAAATCAAAATACAGCGCCGAGACGAGGGCCTGTCTGAGCCGTCCAACGGAGGCAGGGTCCCTGCGTTATCGCCAACAGGGATGACCATGACCTCCACTAGTGAATGTCTCGCCCTGCCCCACTACCGCAGGATAGCAAGCCATGCCATGTCGCCAGGAGCAGTGACACTGGGTCCCCAAGGAGGCCTGGCCTTGCTGCTGTTTTGGCCCTGCTGCACCGTCCCTGTTCCTGCAAATCTGGCCCGGTTCCTCTCCTCCTCATCTGGATTCACCTCCTCCTCCAAAATCCAACCTTCCTCAGCTGAGATCGAGGGAGACAGCCTGGCTTAACCGTCCCCTCCCTGGGGGCCAACCGGGTCTCCTCCATGCCCCGCCAGGTCCCTTCTCCGCCTTCGAGTCCGGTAGTAAAGATGGGAGCGGACGACTAACCTCCGTGCTCACTTGGGGCGCCCCGTCTTTCCCCGCCGCTCAGCTGTTGCTGCTCTCGTTTTTGAGCCCGTGCGTTCTGCGGGCAATCTCTCCAAACCTTGGACGGGCGCAGAATCCCCACGCTCGAGGTAGCAGGAGAAGGTGAGCTGGACGGAAGCCCCCTTAGCATCCTTCCCCGCCAGCTAAGGCTTGGTGCTGAGTGTCCCTCCTCTGCATGCTGGGTCAGAACGCTGTGTAGGGATGAGGCCGATGTGGGCTTCTCTGGAGGCAACCTCAGATTCCAAGGGAGTTTAAAAAGAATTCTAACACTCCCCTTTTCAAAGGCTACCGTATCTCAACTACCCCGTTATGTTTTGTTTTGATTCTGGAGCTGGGGATGGAACACTCCATCTCTGAGCTACACCCCCAGCCCTTTTTCTTTCTTCACTTTTTTGAAACAGGGTCTGGCTAAGTTGCTGAGGGTCTCTCGAGGATACTGAGGCTAGCCTCTAACCTGTGATCCTCCTGTCTCAGCCTCCCCAAGTACTGGGATTCCAGGTGCCCACCTGTTCTTTACTGCCCTGTGCTCACTGGCTGGGTGACTAGACAGAGAGGAACTCCCCCAGCGCCGTCCTGAGATCCAGGCCGATCCAGAGTCCAGGCACTTGGACCCGGGTGGTGGAGTCAGAGCTCTCCTCGTCCCACCCCTCATCCTCCTTTCTGCACTTGAAACCCCGCCACAGGCCACTCTCGGGGACCTCGGGACTCCAAGCGGCTTCCTCCAGGTGACAGGTTTGTTTTGGTTGGAGGAAACGCAGGGAGATAGTCATCTTTCTGTATCTGTTTGGAATGAACGGTGCTTTTTATTTTAGCTACCCATCATGAAAGAAACGCATGCGCCTCATAGTTCCCAAGGCACGAAGCATTAAGATGGAAGTCCTCTTTCTAAGTCATGCCGCCTGCGTGCGGCCATTAGAAATCCAGAGCTGTGAGTAGGTGCAGAGGCACATGCCTGTCATTCCAGCACTTGGGAGGCTGAGGCAGGAGGCCTATGGGTTTGAGGCCAGCCTCCGCAACTTAGAGAGAACCTCAGCAACTCAACAAGACCTTGTTTCAAAATTAAAAACTTCAAACAAATAGGGCTGAGGGTGCAGCTCAAAGGTTCAACACCAGTCACATGTCGCCGTGAGTATTTAGTTTCATTTAAATAAAGTAAAAAATCGGTCGTTCTGTCACATTAGTCATACTTGCAGGGCGTAGCAGCCTGGTTGGCTAGAAGCCGCAGCACGGGACCCCGTAGACACAGGATGTGTCCGCCTTCTAGCAAGTTCCAGAGCATACCAACCTTGTTCATAAACAAGACTAGAACCCAGGATTGTCACTTTGACGGGTAGACATCAAGTAAGGAAGGACTACGGAATATTCTCGGCTGTTTCTGCTTTCTAATGAGGGGAGAGTGATAAGGAATTTGTATAAGCTGGTTTCCCACACTTTTTTTATTATTATTGTTACTATTTGTTTGTTTTTGGCACAAAACCCAGGGGCATTCTACAACTCTGAGCTGCACCCCCAGTCAAAATATTCTTTTTATCTTGAAATAGGGTCTTGCTAAGTTGTCGAGGCTGGCCTCCAACCTGTGATCCTCCTGTCTCAGCCTCCCAAGTCCCGGGATTATAGGCATGTGCTACTACGCCTGGCTCTCCCCCCAGTTCCAGAGGTAGCAAAGCTGCAAGGCTGGGAGAGACATAGCAAGCTGTCCGACTCTAAGGGACGAGACTTCTCTACGAAGCCAACTGACTGGCAGAATAAAATGGTACTTGTGCCCTCCTTGAGATAAGGGGTGCGGTGTCTTTGTGACGTGCCTCCGTCTTCTAAACGGAAACTTGGGGTGCAAGAGCGTACCCCTCATCTGTTCTTGCTGTATGGCTTCAGGGGACCAACTCTATCCTGAGTCTCATGGGAGTCTCCAGGGTGTGTGCATGGCTGTCCCAAGTCACGACCCCTCCTTCACTCAGCGACTCAGGGCAAAGTGTTGCAAGTCAATCAACAAACCCTGGGGCTTCTCCTGGAACAAGTGGGTGAGGAGTCCTTCTTCCTTCCAGGGCTACTGAACTATACTGTGTGTACGTGCGACTCCTCAAAGCCACTTTGTCTCCACTAGAGACAACCCTAGGGAAGGACGGACCCAGCACGCAAAGGAAGCAGCAGCCGGGGCTGGAGGCGCACACCTGCCATCCTAGCACTTGGGAGGCTGAGGCAGGAGGAGCACAGGTTCGAGGCCAGCCTCAGTCACTTAGCGAGGCTCTCAACACCTGTTTGCAAACAAGCAAAAAAAAAAAAAAAAAAAAAAAAA
>PVLC010001303.1:69743-130439 GCA_004027655.1 Graphiurus murinus | reverse complement strand
CCAGGGTAAGCCTTGAACATTCAGGTTCAGGAGCGGCGGACCCCTCTCTCCCTCAAGCTCCACCGCCTGCCAGTCTGAGCCCGGCTCCCCCATCTGCAAGACCAGATGTGCAGGATCCTGGTTCTGCAGGTGCCCGTCCACCAGGGCACTAGGAAGTCATTTTAGCAATACTTCCAACCGTGAGAGCATAGCCTGCACCCCAAAGCACATGACAGGGTCACGAATCTCGAGCCCTACGCTGCTATACTGAGAGGGATCCCCAAGGCCACCCCAAAAGCGCTCGGCTGGTCCCACCATCAGGCACGGGCTTGCAAACTTGCCAGCTACTCCTTTGTTCTCCACAGCACCCAGGGAGTTCATAAGTCACTCCCAGGACGGGACAGCCTGCGAGGTCGCTTCACAGCACAGCAGGGAGAGCCTGAGGGCCCCCAAGGATGGGAGGAAGGCACGGTGAGGGCCTCCCTGGGCCGCCGGGCCCTTTGTCAGAAGCCGCTCCTGGGTCTGTCTCTCCTTTTCCCTGGATCTGACATTTTCGATTCTTTTTTGTTCCCCGGCCCCTCTGCCAAATGATGACAATTATACTTGCATGGAGTCTGGCAATAAATGATTTAACAATCTGTTAGCACCGCTTTTGTGGTAACCCATACATTCTAGGGAAAGACAGTTTTTCCTCGTGCAGGCCTGTTCCAAAATGCCCAGGACGCCAGCAAAGCTACCGAAATCTCTTACGGAGAGCAGGCCTGCTCAAATACAGGAGAGATCGACCGGGTGGGGTGGTGCGCGCCTGTGATCTCAGTAACTGGGAGGCCGAGGCAGGAGGATCGCAGGTTTGAGGCCAGCCCTGGCAACTTAGCGAGACCCTCAGCAACGCAGCAAGACCCTGTTCCAAAATAAAATAGGGGTGGGCATATAGCTCAGAGGTACAACATCCCTGAGTTTAATCCCCAGGGCCACACACACACACACACACACACACTAAGCGTGCACATGATAGGCTTGTCGTGGATAAACTATGTCTTAAATGATACAATATTTTTGGAGGCTTTGATTGTGCCTGTGTAAAATGATCCCGAAAAATTAATCACCGCTTAAGTATACAGAGTTATACACAAAAAACAATCTTCCCCCATTAGCAGCTTATTTATTTCTTATTTATCTCTTCCACTTACTGATTTTGTTAAAATCCACTGATTTCCTTTGCTATAGAGTGCCTCCCTCCCTTCCTCTCTTCCTCCCTGTGGTCCTGGGGATTGAACCAAGGGGCATTTTAACTCCAGGCTGCACCCCCAGCCCTATGTTTTTTTGAGTCTTGCTAAGTCACTGAGGCTGGCCTTGAACCTGCGATTCTCCTGTCTCGGCCTCCCAAGGACTGGGATGACAGGTGTGTGCCACTGTGCCCGGCTTGCACTGTATTCTTGGTGGCCCTCACCTGAAACCAGCGTTTCTTGTTGACAAAGGACCTCGTCAGTCTCCTTCTCCTGGGGTAAGCGAGGACTCTGGGCCTGCTGGGCGCCTGCCTGTGGCTGTCCGGGTTGGGGCGCCTGGCATTGCTGGGCCATTCTATCCTAAAGAGATCCCCGAGTCTCCCTGAGAGGGACTTGCTCCTGCTCCTGTATATGGTGCCGTAATAATCCACCGTCACTGGTAGCTGTGACTGTGAGGAGGTCGGGGGACACCGCTGAGCGGTACGCTCAGAGCGTGGAGAGTCACCTTCTGTCATCGCCAGGGTCTGCAGCTGGTCAGGAGCGAGGGGCTGCCCGACTGGTCCACAGCAGAGACTGAAGCCCCAGCTCAGCCTTCCCCTCCGAATCGGCGGCGACATCCAATGTGACCCTTGGCTGCCAACTTCTGCCCCAGAGCAAAGCAGAAAACCAATTTCTGTAAAACCAGAAGCCGCCTGCCCGGCACTCGCCGCTACAGAATTACACGCTCCCTCTTCGCCCGGCACTGGGGCGTGGAATCCATCTCTACGCCACCACGGAGAACAAACATTAGAGCGCCGTAACGGCTTGGGCGGCACGGCGCCGTGCCCACACACAGCTACACGTGTGTTCACAGATGGAAACCAACGGCTGTTTACCCTGAAGGCCCCATCAGAGAAAGGCAGTCACCTTTACAGTAAAACGCAACTCGCTAGTCCTCCTGCGGAAGACAGAGAGGGAAAGCGGGCCAGGGCTGAATTCCAACAAAGACTCTTAGAGCCCTGGGATTTCTTGGGGAGGGTCCGGCCGTCCCGGAACCCTGCAGCCCGGCAGAGCTGGACTGTGGACTGTGAAATGTCAATACGGAGGCCAGGTGTGGTGACACGTGCCTCTCATTCCAGTACTTGGGAGGCTGGGACAGGAGGACCCCAGGTTCGAGGCAAGCTTCAGCAATTTAGCGAGACCCTCAGCAACCTAGTGAGAACCTGTTTCAAAACAAAATAAATAGATAAAAAGGTCTGGGGGTGTAGCTTGGACATAGAATGCCCCTGGGTTCCATCCCCAGTCACCCTACCCAAATCAAATCAAAACCAACAGGCAAAGAGAGGTGAGTACAGAGCAGGGGCGCAGGCACCCCGGGGCCTTTGGGGGTGGCTTGGAGCACAGACCTCTCGGGCAACCTACAGCATCTGGCCCCAGCGCTCACTCGGCAGAGGCAGAAATGCAAGGTCAATTAATCGAACAAAAGAAAGAGACAGTACAGGTCTTGTCTGGCTCTCAGGTTATGCAACATACTAGGGCAAACGTCAACAGGACCCAAGCGCCCAGAGCTCTGGGGACCGTCTCTGGGTGTGCCAAGGAAGGGCACGCAGTCTCCGTCAGGGTGTCACGCGATGGCCACGGAAGTCATCCAGGTGTCCTGCCAGCAGCTATCGACGGGGCTCAGCGGCCTCGTTTGGAGACTTCTTGTGGTTTAGCACTTTGTCAAAACAGGATACTATTTAAATTAAAAATTTACTGATTCAAGTTCAAAAAAAAAAACCCTGCCTTGCTGTTTTTATAACCAAATTCGTGGGTGGGGAAACTCTGACCTTTATTTTTTTTTTTTTTTTCGGGCGCCTTGCAGGGCCTGAGAAGCGGCTATATTTAGCAGGTTCATTTTGAGGTGGCCGACAGCTGAACAAGATGACTGTCACTTTCTATGAATTACTGTACACGCGGAATTGTGGCCTTGTTGTGTTATGCCAAGAACGACTCGGGCGAAACAAACAAAAATACCTGTTTGCATACTTAAGTTTTGCAAAAATCTTTGTGGGAAGAAAAAGGGGAAATACGCACTAGACTAGCCGCAGCATGAAGTGCCTCCAAGATAACTGGGGTGGCAGGCACAAGTTTGTTTTTTGTTTTTTGTTTGAGCGGGGGGGGGGGGGGGACTGCAGACTGAACCCAGGGGCATTCTACCTCGGAGCTACACCCCCAGCTCTTTTTACTTTTGATTTTGAAACATGGTCTTGCTAAGTTGATGAGGCTGGCCTTCAACCAGCGATGCTCCTGTCTCAGCCTTCCAGGTTTGGGATGACGGGCCCGTGCCTCCGTGCCCCCGTGCCCCGGTGACGCACAGGTATTTCACAGAGAAGGTGGCACAGCCAGCCCTCCAGGACTGAAGCACAATGAGCCTGTGGTGAAAACCAAGGTGCTGGGGACTTATCCACCTCCCGCTCCTTCTCTTGATCAGAAACACCCGTGTTCACCTGCCTGGGAGACATGGCCACCAAGTCAAGGTGTTGGCGCAAAAGCCATTTCCTCAAGCTGCCACCACCGTGCCCACCACGACCAGCTTTGATTTCCTTCAGCCCGCATCACCGTTGGACGCAGGCGACTCGCCCCGTGCTTACCAGCACGGCGTTCCCACAGAGTGCCATCTCTGGGGTCGGGGCCTGTCTGCTTTGCCCCCTGCTGGTCCTAGACACCTGCTAGGGGGACAGCGAGGCCCAGCCACCGGCTGACTCTGCGTTAGCATCGCAGGCTGCAGCAAACGGCTTCCTGCCGCTACCTTCCCAGGGTCTGTCTCCTTACGTAGCTAGGAGGCAAGGAGCAGGCAGGATCCTTCCCACCCTGCCAGAGAGACTGTTAGCTGTAAATGTCTGACTCCTGGGGTTGCACCGAAAGCCCTGCAGATTATCTGCTACGGTCTCACAGTTCTGCGAACACGCAACCTCCCGCTGTTCCCGGGAGACGCGTGCTGGAGGATTCCAGGGAGAAATCCAAGGCACAGACACCCTGGCTGGCGCGAGGCATCTCGTCTCCTGTCAATCTCCCCTCCTCGTCAGGAACAAGCCAGTCTTGAGCCAGAGGTACATGCTCTGGCCCCGAGGCTTGCAGGAGAGCACCCCCTGTCCAGGCTCAGGCCACATGTGAGCCTGGACCTTTCTCCTGCGTGACACAGCTGAGCCAGTGGCCTGTTACAAGCTATCACACTGGATCGCTCACTAAGTGATTCTTTTTTTTTTTTTTTTTCTGGGTACTGAGAGTTGAACCCTGAGGCACTCTCCTTCCAATCTATGGCCCTAGTACTATGTTTTAAATGTTGAAACTGGGTCTCGCTAAGTTGCTGAGGCTGGCCTCCAACCTGCGATCCTCCTGTCCCAGCCTCCCAAGTACTGGAAAAACAGGCCCCGCCTCACCACACCCGGCTTCATGCAATGATTCAGAGTAGGGTTAACGAAGAAGTTGGTATGGGTGGTATCAGATCACAGACTCCCTAAAGATTGCCACCAAAGGGTATTCAGGCCTGTGCAGTCCCTTGGGTTCAAGCCATAGTACCAGAAAGAAAGAGGAGCAGGAGGAGCAGGGGGAGGAGCAGGCCGGTGGGTGAGGGGTGGTGAGCGGGCTTTCTGGAGTCCACCGAAGGCAGGACGACATAGGTTCTCAGGTGCTGTGTATGATGCGTGAGCTTCGGACTTTTTTCTTTATTGTTTTAAGAAGCTGGAAATGGAGATTTGAATCGGAAACCTCCCAATTTTTGAACCTTTGCAACTACCTCTCAAAACCTTTGTAAAACAGAGCCAGGTGAGGTGGCACGCACCTGTCATCCCGGTACTCGGGAGGCTGAGACAGGAGGATTGCAGGTTCAAGAACTTAAGAAAGACTCTCAGCAACTCAACAAGACTCTGTTTCAAAATATAAATTAAAATAGAGCAGGGGTGCAACTCAGAGGTAAAATGTCCCTGGGTTCCATCCCCAACGCTGCACACATAGCCCCGAGTCTGGCCAGGGGCCCTCCTTCGCCATCTCCACTGGAGACAGTCCTCGATCCGCTAGGAAACGGACCGCCAGAGGCCCCGTCCGTCCCAGCCACTCCAGATCCGGGCTTGGCCGCGTTTTCCTGTGGTGACTCCTCTTCTTCTTCTTTTTTTTTTTTTTCCAAGCTGTATTTGCTCTCTTTGTATCAAAGCCTTCACAGGGCAGTTGGGGGGCACTGGCCCTCCCCTTGTTTTCATAAACGCAGTAAATAATGTGCTAATTGGGAAGTGAAAGAAAGGGCTGCCTGCAGGTGTGAACAGCACTGGCACAGGGACAGCAGGGTGATGAAGGGTGACAAATGACTCACTGTTCCCAGTGTCCTCAGCCTCGTGGAAGACAACCTGAGCCCCCACGCCCCCTTCCCCATCATAACCAAGACGATAGGACTTCAGCTAGGCACACAGGGGCACGCCTGGAAATCCCAGCTCCTGGGAGGCTGAGGCAGGAGGAGCGCAGGTCTGAGGCCAGCCTCGGCAACCTAGTAAGACCCTCAGCAACTTAGTGAGACCCCGTTCCCAAATTTAAAAAAAATGAAGTCCAGCTGGGGGTGTGGCCCAGAGGGTGAGCGCCCCTGGGTTTATTCCCCAGCACCACTTAAGTAAGCAAGCAGTAAAAAGGCCTGGGGGGAAGCTTGGAAGTAGAGCACCCCTGGGTTCAATCCCCAGTGCCACCAAAATAAAAAGGAGTACTTAGGTGAAAAGTTAGGGCACTCCTGGGTCCTCTCTGTAGATAGGTAATTATATGTCAAAGAGAAAAAACCTGTCCAGCCTGCCCCACAAGGAGGGAACTCCAGAGGGGCAGGGACGGGAGAGCACCTGTCCTTTCTCTGACCGTGCAGCCTCCAGCGGCCTCGCCAACGGGGGCCGACCCAGAGAACCCACAAGTCCGTGGGCTGCAGAACCTTCAACGCGCTTTAAAGTCCATCCTGGGAGGGACTCGAGGGGGGGCAGGTGCGTCTAAGCGATGATCCCTCTCAGGAGTTAACCTGGACAAGCTCACGCTGCCCGGCCGTCCGCCGTTCAGATGTGGTGCATCTGGCCCCGAGGCGAACACGGAGCTCGACTGTTTACCAGCACCTGGACTAAAGAGGCAGGCCGTGTGACGCTGCTTCCTGACCAGGGAGAAATGCAGCAGCTGGGTCAGTGGTGAGACTGTAAGGGCCACTGCTGCTGCTGCTGCTGGATCCTCGGGCAGTCTATCTCTCGGTTATATCCCAGCCTTCCTCTTACTTGTCTGCTTGTTATTACTTATTATTTTGGTACTCTGGAACCAAGGGGGCATTGTTCTACTTCTGAGTTCCACCCCAGCCTTTCTTTATAATCACTATTATATTATTATCATCATCATCGTTATATTTTGGTACTGGGGATTGAACCTAGGGGCATTTGAATTCTAAGCTACACCACCAGCCTTTCTTTTATTTGTCTTTCTTTTGTTTTTTGTGGTATTCAGGATTGAACCCAGGGGCCTTCTGCCTCCTGTCTGCACTCCAGCCCCACTTTACGGTTTTCTTTTGAAACAGGGTCTCCCTAAGTTGTGGAGGATCTTGCAAACTTGCCTTCCTCCTGTCCTGGCCTCCCAGATGCTGGGATTCCAGGCGTGCGCCACTGAACCTGGCTTACTGATTTATTTTCAAACAGGGTCTTGCTAAGTTGCTGAGGGCCTTGCTACGTAGTGGAGACTGGCCTCAGACTTGTGATCCTCTTATCTCAGCCTCCCGAGGACTGGATGGCAGGCATGTGCCACTGGGCCAGTCAATGGTTGTTAGTAATGTAAATGGAGACACAAGTACCAATCACACATCTACATGGAACTGGAAACCTCATCCTCAATTCAATCAGCACTTATAGAAGCCTCATTCCTGGGATGGGGAACAAGTTTGAGAAGGACACCCAGGCACAAGGTTTGGAAGGAAGGAACAGATCTCAAGGAGCTGGGTCTGAAAGGTCAGCTTGAAACTTGGTGAGTCCCTCAGCAACCTAGCAAGACCCTATTTGCAAGACAAAAACAAACAAAAAAACAGAAAAAGGCTGAGAACATAGTTCAGAGGTAAAATGCTCCTGGGTTCAATCCCCAGTGCCAAAACCAAAACAAGACAAAAAACAACAACAGAAAAAAAAAAAAAAAAAAAAAAAAACCCAGCCAGAAACAAACCCCCACACAGGCCGGTGTGAGCGCCGAGCACGTGGTCTCCGCTCCGCAGAGCGCGAAGGTGCACCTGGACCGTGGGACCTCAGAGTGGGCGGGAAGGGACGGCCACGGTGCTCTCGGTGACGAAAAGGCTGGCTGGTCTTTGAGACCGGCGCAAACCTTAGATGAAGGAAAGTTTCAGAGGAAATTATTTCAGTTCTTTTGGTGAGAAAGGTGTTTTTCAAAATTCCATCTTCATCTGCACAAATAAAAATAATCGTGGGTTTTCAAAGGGTCTTGTGGCTCACTGCGAGGGAGGGGGTTGGCTTATTTCCCTTCAAACTTTCAAGTGTTTGAGGTTTTTTTTTTTTTCTTTTCTTTTCTTTTTCTTATTCGGAGGGAAAACTTGGGCCTCCAGGGAAATAGGGAGGCGGAAGACACTACTGAAGTACTGTCCTGCGCAGATAGGAAGCCACTAAAAGGACACAGGAAAATCCACATGGGCGGAGCGGGACGCACAAAGAAGCCACATGAATCCAAACTACTTTAGCCGGGCAAGGTGGCACACACCTGTCATCCCAGGACTTGGGAGGCTGAGACAGGAGGATCGCAGGCTGGAGGCCAGCCTCAGCAACTTAGAGACCCTCAGTAACTTAGTGAGACCTTGTTTCAAAATAAAAAAATAAAAAGGGTTGGGGTGTAGCTTGGAGGTTTAATCTCCAGTAGCAGGAAAAAAAGGGAAAAGGAATAAAGAAAAAAAAGAATTGCTGTATCATTTACAACAGCTAGAAAGTGTTTTGTTTTTTTGTTTTCCGGTGGTGTTCAGGGTCAAACCCAGAGCCAGGAGCACGCTTGAGCCGACACTCTAGCCTGGAGGGCCATTCCCAGAGCCGAAGACAAATGCTAGTCTGGAGTAAGCTCTAGAGCCCGAAGATGATGGTTATCTTAGCAAGGCCCGATGAGCCGTCACTGCTGCTGCTGGGAAAGAAGCCCAACAGCCTTCTCCCGGGAACGCTGCCCTCCACCAGGTCTCCGCAGGCTGTGCCCTCGCTCGCTAATACTTCCATAAAAACCTGTTTCCCTGTTTATTCATCGTTTTCCTCCTGAAACCCAGTAAGCGGCTAGATTGCTCCATTTCTTCTTTCCACAGATACCTTAGAGACCAAACCCAAACTGGTAGGCCAGGGGTGAAAGGCCCGAGCAGACCGCATCAGGCTTTGGGCGACAGGCAGATGGTCTCTGTGGAAACCCTGTGGTTCAGCTGAAAAATGGAGGTTGTTCAACACGTGAGCGGGGGCCACGTTCCAATAAAACTTTATTTGTCGATATGGGAATTGGAATTCCATACAGCTGGTGCGTTTTCATAAAATGTTATTCCTACTTTTGGATCCTTCTTCCTGCCCTCTCTTCCTCCCTCCTCTCTCCTTTCTTTTCTATTGGGGATTGAACACCTATCAGGGACTGAACCCGGGGGCATTCTACTTCTGAGTGACACCCCCAGCCGTATTTTAATTTTTATTTCGAAACCAGGTCTTGCTAAGTTGCCGAGGCTGGCCTCGAACCTGAGACCTTCCTGTCTCAGCCTTCCAAATACAGAGACGAGAGATGTGCCCCACCATGCCCAGCGACTGCTGTTCTTTCTTTTCATCTTTACATTAAAAGTAGGTCATCATTTCCTTGGCTTATGAGTCCTACACAAACGGGAACTGGACCCGGGGGCTGCCGCCAGTTTCTCTTCCCAGGCTGCTCCCAGATCGTGAGCTTCCTAGCAAAGATCCTGGTGACGGTGCCAGTCACAGCCGCATCCTGACGTGCCCACGAGGGAACCTCGCCCTGCGTAGTAGCAGAGGTCTGGAGGGTTCCGCAGCCACACAGACCCTGGGGTCCTGGGAGTCTCAGGGGACAGAGGGCCCGGGCTCCGACACATGCCGCCCAGGCCCGGCCTCTGCCTGGAGCCATGGAGGACGCGGAGAGACACTGACTTCCAAACTCATCCGTGGACATTTCCAAAATTGCCGCTCTCTACATTTTTCTTTGAAACGTCTGACCTGCTGCTCATAAGGCAAGAAAATGTAGAATTCCAATTTGTAAGTTGTTTAAGAAGAAAAAGGAAAAAAAAAAAAAAAAAGGATTGGCTACTTGTTTGAGACATGGGTGTGTAGGCGCCATAGAGCTGGCCGGTGAGACCTTAAAAGTAACAACCCCTGAACACTCTGGGGGCTCTGTGAGCCATGCCACTCACTGTTGGATGCTTTTGTCCAAAAGTTCCTGGACAGTCACAAACTACAGGGCACTAAAGGGGACAAAATACTGGTTGTGTGCTGATACGGTAACGATGCGGGTAAAACAGGGAGAAGACGAGTTTGCGCTCCTGGTTCCAGGTAAGCCGCCTTTGACTTCTGTGTTTTGCCAAACAAGCGGAACAGCATTTGTTTATACAACACCTGCAGCAGAAAGGTCCTGGAGAAACAGAGTCTATACTGTAAAGAACTCTCCAGTTCCGGGGGAGGTGTGCCCTCAACTCTCCGCCTGCAGGTGTGACACGGAGACACAGGCCAGCTTGAACACTTGCCTGCGAGGTGCCCAACGTCGCGGCAAGAAAGTGAGGAAGTGATCTTACGAGACTTCAGCGACAAGCGGGTCCATGCAAGGCAGAAGTGCACAAGCATTGCTATTCTCTCTCTTTCCTTCTTTCTCTTCCTCTCTCTCTCTCTCTCTTTCTCTCTCTCTCTCTCTCTCTCGGATTGAACTCAGGGCCATTCTACCTCTGAGCAGCACTCAGCCCTTTTTATTTCATATCCTGAAGCAGAGTCTCACTAAGTTGCTGAGGGTTTCCCTAGGCTGCCAAGGCTGGGCTCGAACCTCCGATCCTGCTTTCCTGCTGTCTCAGTCTCTCGAATGCTAGGATTACGTGCGTGTGCCTACGTGCTCAGTTGAGCTGCTTACCTTCAACCCCAAGACACACCTTCACTACAATATGATACCAAGGTCACTGGCCGTCTCCAAGGTCAGCAGCGTGGGCAGTTGTGCCCGGGGTGCTGCTCCATCCTGGACAAATCTGTCCAGTGGCAAAGCCCAGCTGGCTTCAGCGCCAAGATTCCCTGCCATCTTCTGAGGACCGCAGGTGGTTCAGGCTGGTGACAGGAGGTCAGGGACCCCATCCCTGCTACCCCAGGAGGAGGCAAGGGGACCAAGACACGCAGGGAAAGAAATGCAACAGAGACTTGGGTTTTAAGTCAGAGCTGTCACCTGGACAAGTGGTCTGCAATGACAGGGTGCACACAAAGCACTTATGAAGGACTGTAATTAAAACCAGGCTGGATGGGGACTCCATCTCCAGAGCCCTCTTCAGCAGGAACCTGCCTGAGATTCCACAAAGCCCCGTGCCCTGGATCTGATGGCAACGATTCTATTATCGTTATTATTATTTCTTCTCCTTCTCCTTCCTACTCCCCCTCCTCTTCTTCTTTTCTTTTTTGGTGCTAGGGATTGAACCCAGAGTCATTCTACCTCTGAGCCACACCCCTGGCCCCTTTAATTTTTTTATTTTGAAACAAGAGTCTCGCCATGTTGTGGAGGGAGGCTGGCCTCAGACCTACTGCCCTCCTGTCTCAGCCTCCTAAGGCTGAAGCTATTGCTTCTGAGTTGTTTCCCAGGGCTGTGCACTCATTTGTAGATCTGAAACCGAGACTTGGCGAGGCAGGGCGGCTCACCCACGTCAGACGCTCTTGCGCTCCCGGTGCACACAAGGAGGGAAATTGCAGGAGCGGGTGACGGGCGCTGGGGAGGGCTGTGTGCTGAGGCCACCGTGCCTGGAGTGCAGGCCGCTATGCCCTGTGAGTCTTCCACAGCACAGGCCAGGAGCTACCCTTGTGGCGGATGGTGGCAGCCAGTACTAGCACAAGGAACCCTGTAAGACCTTCCCCACCGGGAACTCAGGTGACTTAGAAGGCCACTTCTTTTTGCGTTCATCGTGCGCATTAGGGAACAGCCGTGTCCTGCCCGCCACGGCCGTCTCTCCACATCCCCAAAGATCCAAAGAGTTGCCAGTACCACACTACCGCTGCTCCTACCTCAACACGTGTGCACACGCCTCAGAACTACGAGACAGGCGGGCACAGCGGGGTGCGGAGGCGCCTCTGACTAGGGAACAAGAGACACGGCCTCTGCCGGGGACACGCGGCCTGCGCGGCCCAGTCAATGGTGGCCGGGGCTCCCTGCTCCCTGAGCAAGCTGCCTGGTCACATCCGGTCACCTGGAACAAAGATCGGCAAAGGGCAGGCCGGATCTGGCCTGCTAGCTGTGTAAGGATTGTCTCTTGAGCTAGGGATCGCACATATATATACCTGTGCATATATATGTAAGCTTGTACATGGGTTCAATTACAGAGAAGCTTATTTACAAGCTTCTATATAATAATATACAGGCTACTATATGTGGGCTCAAAATGCAAACAATGAAAGGTTGTTTGTTTGTTTGTTTGTTTGTTTGTTTTGAGGCACTGGGGATTGAACCCAGGGGCATTCTACCTCTGAGCTACATACCCAGCCCACTTTTATTTTTATTTTGAAACAGGGTCTCGCTCGGTTGATGAAAGTCTATTTGCTGAGGCTGTCCTCAAACCTGTAATCCTCCTGTCTCAGCCTCCCAAGTACTGGGATTATAGACGTGCGCCACCATGCCTGGCTGAAGAATTTTTTTTTTTTTTTTGCGGTACTGGGGATTGAACTCAGGGGCATTCTACCTCCGAGCTATACCCCCAGCCCTATTTTATTCTTTATTTTGAAACCGAGTCTCACTAAGTTGTGGAGTGCCTCACTAAGTAGCTGAGGCTGGCCGTGAACCCGGATCCTCCGGTCTCAGCCTCCCGAATGCTGGGATTACAAGCGTGCGCCACCACGCTGTCTTGAAGAATGTTTTTTATATTTTAAATAGTCAGGGAAAAATATTTCTGGACATGTGAAATATACATATATATATACATATATATATAGTATATGAAACATACATTTATTTACTTTGGGGTACTGGGGATGAACCCTGAGGCATTGCACCTCCAAGCCAAACACCCAGCCCTTATTCATTTATTCACTGGTTTCGAAACAGGGTCTCGCTAAGTTGCTGAGGTTCTCTCTAAATGGCTGAGGATGGCCTTGAACTTGTAATCCTCCTATCTCAGCCTCCCAAGGACTGGTATTGTAGGTGTATGCCACCACGCTCAGCTTGTTTTTATATTTTAAATAGAAAGGAGGGGAGAGGGCGGGAGAGAATGAATAAGCATGTTTGAGGACGACTAGAGAGAATTACAAGAAGATCAGAGGTCAGCGCCCGGGAGGGCAGGTGTGCTGGAATGCAGCCCTGTCCATTCCTTGTGCTGTCTAGAGCTGCTTTACAGGACAGCAGTGGGGTAAGTCTTAGCCATAGAGACAGTGCGGGCCAGCCTGAGTGTGTCATCTTCACTGTCTGGCCCGTCCCTTCTGGAGAAGTTTGCTGACCCCGCCCCCGGGTCTAAAGGAAGGGCACTCCGCTCCTACCACACCAAACTCCCTTGGTAGAAATCAGAAAGCACCCAGGCAGGAGCGCGAAGACGCCGAGAGCGGGGGCAAGGGCTCATCGCTGCCTGCCTCCCTGAAGGCCCCGGGCCTCGTGTGACTTGCCAGGGCCCCTATCACCGAGGCGAGGGTCCCTGGCACCAGGCCCGGCTGGCTCTGGGCTCTGGTCATGACATGCGATGGAGAGTTCTCCCTGGGGCACAGAGCTGGGGGTCTTTGGAGAAATGTCTTTTCTAGAGGGCCACGTTGACCACTCAGGCCCTTCCACCCAAGCACCGAGCGCCCTCCAAGAAAACTTAGACTTTGCCGGAGATTCCCGTCGCTGGGTGCCGCCTCGGCCACAGAAATTTGAAGCTATTTTTCTTTTCCCCCCAGCGAGACAGACTAAATCCAGGATGTAGATTTTTCAATTAGACTCTTTTTCAAACATCTGTTGGTAGACTACATTTAACATCAGTTATTTGAGCAACGCACAATTTGATTAGACTCTCTGAAACCACGCCAAAGTCTGCAAAATAATAGCTCAATTAAATTCTGTTTCGCCTTCATTTGTCTTCCGTTTCCCTGAGTGTGATCCCGTGGCCGATAATCAAGTCAACCAACCCTTCGCACAGTAAGAGGTTTGGGCGTATTTTCCATCCTCCAAATATAGTTAATAATCTATTTCATCTTCACTGTGCTTCGGTGGACTTAATCTTGACATCAAATGCATTTCTGTATTATGCCCTCGGTCTCCTTTAATTTTCTGTACTTGGGCATTAGAAGTTCTGTGCCATTAATGTTATACCTTAAGCAGATCAGCAGATGTACCACGGCAAGCAGGGGGCGTGGGGCAGCCTGGCCACGCCACGGAGTCTCTGGCCTTCACTCCATTCTCCTGGCAAGATTCAGCTCACCGACTTGATTAGAGACTTAGGCAGGCTGGGCGAGGTGGGGCATGCCTGTTATCCCAGAACTTGGGAGGGTGAGACAGGAGGATAGCAGGTTTGAGGCCAGCCTCAACAACATAGCAAGACCCTCAGCAACTTAGTGAGATCCTGCTTCAAAAGAAAAACCAAAATTCTCCCTAGTATTAAAAAAAAAAAAAAAAAAGTAAGAGAAAAGACTCAGGAAGAACTGAAGGCTGAGTGTGGACGGGCAGGGCCATTCCGAGAGGTCTGTGGACTGAGGTCAGTCTGCAGCCTGTCTGGCCAGAGCAGGATGGATTTTCCTTTCTTTCTGGCTGATACCTCTGCCTCATTCATTGGTCACTCACTAAATCATACATCAAAGATATCGCCAGCCCCGCCTCCTTTGTACCAGGCCTGGTGCAGAACCCACAGACCTCAAGATTTCCAAGGAGGGACTTTTCCTGGCTGTTGAAATTCCTTAGCATTAATTCATATAAACTTCTGGGAAGAGCCGGGAATACACTCCTGAAATCCCAGCACTTGGGAGGCCGAGACAGGAGGATCACAGGTTCAAGACCAGCCTCAGCGACTTAAGGAGACCCTCAGTAATTTACCAACATCCTGTTTCAAAATAAAATTTTAAAAAAGTGCTGAGGCTGTAGCTTGGAGGTAGAATGCCCCTAGATTCAATCCCCAGTGCCCACCAGAAAGAAAGGGAAGACAGGGGCCGGGTGTGGTGGCGCACACTTGTAATCCCAATACTTGGGAGGCTGAGACAAGAGGATTGCAGGTTCGTGGCCAGCCTCAGCTACTTAGTGAGGCACTGTGCAATGTGGTGAGACCCTGTTTCAAATAAAGAATAAAAAATGGGGCTAGGAGTGTAGCTCGGAGGTAGAATGCCCCTGCGTTCCATCCCTAGTACCAAAAAAGAAAGGGCAGGCAGGCAGGTGGGCAACTTGTTTAGTCTCACATAAACATATCAGAGAAAATACAAAGCCCATGGGCAATATCTCCACGGTTACTTATCATAGAATCTATCAGGCTTCCCAGGGAAAAATTACCCCCCAGTTCTTACCCCCTGGGTATGGCTCAGCATAGATCTTGTCAGGAAAGTCGAGGCAAACAGAAGGTGCTTGGAGCACAGGCCCATTTCCAGGCCCTGGCAGGCATGGCTAATTGATCGCGGCACTTCTGAGCGCCTGCCTGGGTGCAGAACCCACCTGGGGTGCCCTAGGCAGAGACGGGCACATTATGCCAAGGCCCCCAGGCTCCCCGGAGCCTCTCCTCTCTATGTGGTGTGGACTCTGAGTCGTTCTGTTTCTAGAATTCATAACCATCCCTTGACCCTCTCAAATAAAGAACACAGCAACGTCTCACTCAAAGTGGCCCCAGCACGGCACTGGGGCGCACTCCTGCAATCCCAGTACTTGGGAGGCCGAGACAGGAGGATCGCAGGTTGGAGGCCAGCCTCGACAACTCATGAGACCCTGTTTCAAAATGAAAAATAAAAGTCGTGGCCCGGCAGGAAAGAGTGGAGTCTGAGCACCACGGCCTGCTGGGAAGGCTCAGAGGGATGAGCAGATGTGTGTGTGTGGGGGGGTCTCCGCCCCTCCTGGCTCGTGCGCCTGCAGGCCCAGGAGACACAGAGAGGCTGGGTGGGGAGGCCGGTGGACGGACACCAAGATGGCGGATCTGCCGGCGCAGGGGCGAGGCCCACAGCAACTCGGAGGTCACGAGGACTCCCATGCCCGAGTCGGACCGCGGACGGGCTTGGGGTCACTGCTGACCTGACAGACAGCGGAGACGTCGGTCTGGAGGGACGGACGGAAAGATCAGACTTAGGAGAAAGGATGCCCTTGGGCTCCGCAGGAGAACTGGGGGGCGGGAGGGCAGAGAGGCGGGATGGGCAGAAGCTGAGGAAACACGTTCCCCCAGTCAGGAACTAGCCAGAGGCTGACGGGGAAGGGTGAACGACGGGCTTCCCGTTGGCCTCAGCAACTCAGCGAGACCCTGTTTCCAAATAAAAAGATAAAATAGGGATGGGGGGTAGCTCAGAGATAGAATGCCCTTGAGTTCAATCCCTAGTGCCGGAAGGAAGGAAGGAAGGAAGGAAGGAAGGAAGGAAGGAAGGAAGGAAGGAAGGGAGGGGAGAGAAAGAAAGAAAAGAAGGAAGGAAGGAAGGGGAGAGAAAGAAAGAAAAGAAGGAAGGAAGGAAGGAAGGGGAGAGAAAGAAAGAAAGGAAGGAAGGAAGGAAGGAAGGGGAGAGAAAGAAAGGAAGGAAAGAAGGAAGGAAAGAAGGAAACACATGGCTCCAGGAGGTCAGACTGGGTAAGGATGGAGACCCGGCCATTGAATTTAGGGACAACAAAATTCAGCCCAGTCAGGCCGGGAGATGTGGTAGAATGTTCTTCTAGCATGTACAAGGCACCGGGTTCAAATCCCAGTACTACAAAAAGAAAAGAGGGGGGTGGGGGAGAAGACAAGAAAAAGGAAAAAGAAGAGAAGAAAAGACAAGTCAGGAAAATGATACCGACAGAAGCCAGACGAAGGGGAGGTCGGGGAGAAAGTGAGTGGCTGGTGAAAGGAAATGTAATCAAGTTAAAGCGGGGGCGGACTCTTCTGGTTCCACACGCCTGGCATCGTGGCATCAGGAGGAGGAGCCGGGGAGGAGCGGCAGGGAGGAAGGGAGCCATCCCAAGGTTCGGAACCTGCCACTCAAACCCACATCGAGCAGGACGGCGGTAACACGGGGCTCCACCTGCCTGGGTGTTTACCAAAGCGGCTTCGCGGGACGGGACAGGACCCCAAAGGACGAGGGCCGGAGCTCTGGCCCCGCTGTCACCGGCGGCCTCCAATCCTGCGAGCCAGGGCATTCAGAATCTGCTCCTGGACGGAGGCAGCGGGCAGCAGGCGGCCCTCCAGGAAGGACGGCCGCTCCCGTCTCTGTGATTTACCAGGCGGTAAGTTCGAACCCGAGCCCTCCCACCGGAGAGGCGGCCTGAGTCCACCCAGAGTTCAAAAAACGGGCTGTGTTCTCTTTAAAATTTCGAGAGCAACTAAATATGACAACCATCTGATGTATGAAAATTATTCACAACCAAAAACAGACAGTCTGGGAATAGCCGGGGTGACTTCATTTCGACAGAATTACCCAAATCTGTTTCTAATATACACAGTACACACAATAAATTTTTACAATATGACAAGGAAAACAAACTTAATAAAAGTTCCCGATCTTCTGTTACACAAGCACGCCCGGCCCGCGCGGTGTTTATAATAGTTTGCTCGTGATATCACGGCTTGGTAACAAAGGCCCCAGCGACACAAGACCAGTTACCAAGCACGACGTCAGCTCCCAACTACCGTAATTACACCGGGACACGGATTTCCAAACTGTCCCTTTTCCAAGCGGCTTCTCGATTTCAGCAGCTGCCTCTCCCACAGTCTCTGGCAGAGCCGGCTTCAGGCTCTGAGTGGCACCAGGCTTCCTCCACCCCCCAAGACCCTCGGCCCTCAGGAAAGGGTGATTTTGAAAGACAGAAGACTAAAAGACGTGGGAGGCTGGGAAAGGAGAAATGCAGGTTCAAGGCCAGCTTCAGCAACTTAGCGAGACCCTATTTCAAAATTAAAAGCAAAGAGGTTTGTAGGTGGAGCTTGGAAGTAGGACACCCTGGGTTCAGTCCTCAGTACAAAAAAAAACAAACAAAAAGATTGCATAAAGTTGGGAAGCTGAGACAAGAGGAATGCGGGCTTGGGGTCATTCTCAGCAACTTAGCAAGACCCTATTTTAAAATAATAATAAAGCCGGGCGTGGTGGCGCACGCTTGTAATCCCAGCATTCGGGAGGCTGAGACCAGAGGATCCGGGTTCGCGGCCAGCCTCAGCTACCTAGTGAGGCACTCTGCAACTTAGTGAGACTCGGTTTCAAAATAAAGAATAAAAAGTAGGGCTGGGGGTATAGCTCGGAGGTAGAATGCCCCTGAGTTCAATCCCCAGTACCGCAAAAATAAAATAAAATAAAATAAAATAATAATAATAACAACAACAATAATAATAATGAATGATAATAGGGCTAGCTTGGAGATAGAATGCCTCTGGGTTCGATCCCTAGTACCTTTACACATACACGTGATTCAATGAGTGACTGTATGAATTCGTGAATAAATTCTATCCCAATAGTGCTAGGTATGGTGGCACACACCTGTAATCACAGTACTTGGGAGGCTGAGACAGAAGGATTGCAGGTTCGAGGCCAGCCTCAGCAACTTAGTGAGATTCTGTTTCAACACAAAAATGGATTGGGGTGCAGCTCGAAGGTAGAACACCTCTGGGCTCAATTCCTAGTACCCCCCCCCCAAAAAAAAGGAGGCAAAATAAAGTATTGGGAACCCAAAATATAAATAAAGAACAAAGGCATCTATCTGGCTCTCTTCCTTATACACCTTGGCATCTCCTATTCAAAATATTTGGACCACAAGCGTCTCCACTTTGGGTTTTTATTCCCAATTCTGGGTTTCTTCCTATTCCTCTAACGCCTGGCTCTCAAGTTCTCACAACCCCTGCCGATCAACACCTCCGACCCGACAGGAGACGTCAGCCTGGGGGACAAGTGTGTGCGGCCACCTGCGATCTCAGAAGCGGGCTTCTCAAAGGACCCCACTTGCCCAGCGGATCCCGCGGGCACAGCCTCTGTCCCGATGTGTCCCGAGGATGGCTGGCGTTCCCGAGGGACTAGCCGCACGGTCGCTCCTGGTGTGTGGTGTGGCACCAAAAGCTGTTCCTCTAGGCTTCGGGACATTCTCTAACCACTGGCCGGGGGCCAGGGCTGTGAGCTAATGAGTCCAGCTTGGAGCGCTCCACCGAGCACGTGTCTGACAGGGAGGGAAAGACACGCACACACGTGCACACACATGTACACACGCGTACACATGTGTACCCACATGCACACATGAAAAGAAAGAAAGAAATGGCCCCTCGCAAATGCCGGCTCCTCCGATTGACCAGGCGCGTGACCTCAGCTCCTCACCAGAGACTCTGGCAGACTTGGAAAATAAAGCAGTGCGCCTTTTGTCACACACTGGGAGACTGGTATGGAAAAATGAAAAACAGCTCATCACTTGACCTCGGGATGGCCCCTTTCAACCACAGACGGATACTGTGTACAAATCCTAAATCAACTTAAGATGTTCCAAAAGGGGAAGAGGGAGGAGAAGAAAAAGCCTTCATTCTCTGCATTAGACTTGATGGTTACTATTTTGGGTCTCTGCTTAGAAGGTCTGCACTGGAAAGGAAGACTCATGGTTCCAGGAATGGCGCTTTCTCGCTTGGGTAATGACAACGAGAGGCCTCGAGGGTGGCCGCCTCATGCCTGCGGCCAGTCTCTCGAGGTGCCCCCTCGTGGTGGAGGACAGCTGGAAGGTCACCCAGGACTGAATCCTGGCTCTACGCCTACATTAACACAACACTGCCGGCTGCGGTGGCACAGGCTGGTCAGCCCAATACTCGGAGGCTGAGACAGGAGGACTGCAGGTTAGAGGCCAGCCTCAGCAACTTAGTGAGACTCTCAGCAACTTAGCAAGGCCCTGTTTCCAAATAAAAGTAAAAAAGGCTGGGGTGTAGCTTGGAGGCAGATGCCCCTGGGTTCAATCTCCAGTACCAAAAACCAACCAACCAACCAGAATTTTTTTTTTTTTTTTCTGGTACTGGGGATTAAACTCAGGGGTATTTTACCTCCGAGCTACACCCCCAGCCCTATTTTTTTATTCTTTATTTTGAAACGGTCTCACTAAGTTGCGGAGTGCCTCACTAGGTAGCTGAGGCTGGTCACGAACCCGGATCCTCCGGTCTCAGCCTCCCGAATGCTGGGATTATAAGCGTGCGCCACCACGCCCGGCTCAACCAAAATTTTAGAACCAACTTAAACTCCAGCATCTATGTTTGGTACCTCTTCCATGGAAAACAAGAAACTCTTCCCCTGCAAGCTGCCGGCAAGCCCTCCTTCCTCCAGGTTCCCAGCCTGCCCGCCCAGGAGAGCCGCCGCCCCATTTCAGGTCCTTAAGAAGAATCCCCCCTCAGCAGAGCCTGCCTCCTGGAACTCCCGTAATGAGATTACACATCAGCGTTTTCTCTCACCACACTTAGTCCCGGGGACTTAAAAATCCAATCCTTCCACATCCTCTGGCTGTCACCAACCTTTCTTCACAGACCATGTCAATAAAATGGATTACTTGCAGTTCTGATTTCTGTCCCGCACATGGAAACGATAAAGTGTCTTTATTTATTTATTTGCAGTACTGGGGATGGAACCCAGTAGCATTCTACCTCTGAGCCATACCCCTAGTCCTATTCTACTTTTTTTTTTTTTTTTTGAAACACGGTCTCCCTAAGTTGCTGAAACCCAGCCCCTCGCCCCCACTAAATTGCTGAGGCTAGCCTTGAACCTGTGATCCTCCTGTCTCAGCCTCCCAAGTACTGGGATGACAGGCATGCACCACCACGCCCAGCTCAAATTTATTTTGGATGAGGGCAGAAGGAGAAACAGAATCTCAGAAAGCTCCAGTGACATTGGGGGCGTGTGTGTGTGTAGGGAGGCCGGGGGCGGGGGGTCAGAAGGAACAAGCCAGAAGCCAGGCACCAGAAATGGTCTGAAAGATCCCAGGCGGCTGCAAAGGCAGACAGAAACCCTCCACCTCCACGCCCTCGCCCTCACCACCCTGTTGGCTGATATCTCTTGGCAGGTATGAAGAACATCTCTGGACCCTTCCTGCGTTCACTGAATTCTACCTCCTCGAAGTTACACGTTGGTGCTTTTCCAATCAAGACGCCTACCTCCTACCTCGGGCCAAGGTGGCGCTGTCACCAGCCTGGCACGGGGATTCATGGAACCTTGCTGAGAGGCTGCCCTCCACCCAGCTGTGGACCACGGACCGACGTCACCGTGGGCAGCCGGCTCCCGGCGTTGGCTGGACACAGTGCCCGGCTGGGCCCCCTGACCTGGGATCCTACAAGACTTCCTCCTTCCATATTTATTTTCCCTCCCCCTTTTCGGCGTCTCTTGGAGCACAAGTGGCTGACCAGCGAAGGTCCGGCCGTGTTAGTCCTAATTACCTCTTTTTTTTTTTTTCCCCTCACACTTGATCCTCTGGCTCTCATAATTAGTTACCTGGGGCTGCAATCCAATTTGAAGTGAGGACAAGAAAGTGATCCATGAAAGAGTAATAAGTTAAATCCAATCGCAGCCTTCCTGTAATTAAATGCACACGGCGCTAATGAGTCCTGCCCGCGCGGCGCAGTGATAATGGTGATTAGCCGGGTGGGAGCCGCCGCCTTCCCCACGCTGGAGGTAGAGACCACGCGGGAGCGCTCTTAATTACACGTGTCATTCTGCTGGCAATTTACACGTTTTTGACCAGTCAAGTGTGCTCTGTCCCCTCCACCGCCCAGCCCCAGCAGCGGCTGTGACACACACCGTCTCGTGTCCCAGCGCACAGAAGCTCACGAGAGCACTTGAGACGCCAAGAGAAGAGGGGTAAGTTTCCCTGGCTGTTGCTAACTGCTCTACACACACACACACACACACACACACGCGCGCGCGCGCGACTACAACTTCGCGACTACAACTTAAGATATATACCTCCGAGTTCCCCTCACTGCAATCCAGATATTCGTGGTACAACAGAAGTTTGTGGGGCCCTCTGTCTAGGGCAAGCATCGGGACCGGCTTCATGGGAGCAACTGCCGTACTCAGTTGGTGTCACATAAAGACACAGTGACCCTCGCATGGTGGCGCGCACCTTGTCATTCTAGTACTTGGGAGACTGAGACAGGAGGGTCGCAGGTTCCAGGCCGGCCTCAGCAACGTAGTGAGACTCTCAGCAGCCTAGTGAGACCCTGTTTCCAATTAAAAAATAAAAGGGGCTGGAGATAGAGCACTCCTGGGTTCAATCTCCGGTAGCAAAAGAAAAAAAGAGAAGTTGCAGCCGGACATGGTAGAGCACGCTTGTAATCTCAGCACTTGGGAGGCTGAGACGGGAGGATCCAGGTTCGTGGCCAGCCTCAGCTACCTAGTGAGGCACTCTACAACTTAGTGAGACCCTGTTTCAAAATAAAGAATAAAAAATAGGGCTGGTGTTATAGCTCGGAAGTAGAATGCTCCTGGGTTCAATCCTCAGTACCGCAAAATAAATAAATAAATAAAATAAAATAAAATAAATAAATAAATAAAAAGAAGTTGAGGCGACAGTGACTAACCCCTCAAGTTCGTAAGATGTGGGGTTCTCAGGAACCCAACTCTCCATCCTGGTGTCACTCCTATCCCCTGTGTCCCAGGCGAGTGCCTTCCTGACACAATTCCGTATAGCATACAGGCACTGTGCTTGCACTTCAGTGCTCAGAAGAGCGAGGTGACTGACAGTTTTATTTATTTAGGCCCTAGGCACTGAACCCGAGGGTGTTCTACCTCTGAGCTATACCACGGCCCGATTTTATTTCTTTAGTTTGAATCAGGGTCTTATTAAGTTGCTGAGGGTCTCCTAAGTGGCTGAGGCTGGCCTCTAGCCTGCCATCCTCCCGTCTCAGCCTCTCAAGTCCTAGGATTACAGGTGTGCGCCACCGCGCACACTTAAGAATGGGACTTGGTGATAGCGACAGCCAGGCATGCACAGGGGCCGGGACACGCTGGGGCATGGGGTCACCCTCTGTCCTGCAGAAGTGGAAAAGCAACACTGAGCTCAGGACGCACACCAAAACTTTGGGAGCAAGGAGCAAATGCAAATTCCTAAACCAGGAGTGTGAACCTGGACTCCACTCGGATGTTGCTGGATTCATGAAACACTCAAAATGAGGTGCAAACTCCTGTCTACAACAGTGACCACTTTTTCCGGGAGGAGGGAGTCACTGTTTCTATCTTTTTTTTTTTTTTTTAACTTATTTACTTTTTTTTGTGTGTGTGGTACTAGGGATTGAATTTCAGGGGCATTCTACCTCCGAGCTACACCCCCAGCCCTATTTTTTATTCTTTATTTTGAAACAGGGTCTCACTAAGTTGTGGAGGGCCTCACTAAGTAGCTGAGGCTGGCCGCCAACCTGGATCCTCCTGTCTCAGCCTCCCGAGTGCTGGGATTACAAGTGTGTACCACCACGCCTGTCCCGTTTCTACTATTTTTTAACGGAGTGTGCAATTTACAAGACTTAACCATTTTTAAAGCATCGTTTCTGTTTCATTGTTCCATATGAAAGCTAGTTTTTAGGGCTTGGGGTTTCTCCAAAGTCCTGCGACAACAATGATGTCTTAAAAGGGATAAAAATTTCAGCCTTTCTTATCAGTTTTAAATGTCAAGGATGCCAACTGTGGACATTTTTGAGGGGGATATGGGGATTGAATCCAGGGGCATCCCACCTCTGAGCTATACCCTGAGCCCTATTATATTTCTTATTTTGAAACAGGGTTTCACTAAGTCACCCAGGGCCTTCCTGCATTTCTGAGGTTGGCCTCCGATCTGTGATATTCTTGTCTCAGCCTCCCAAGGACTGGAGTGACAGTTGTGAGTCACCGTGCCTGGTTTACTTTTTTTTTTTTTGCGGTACTGGGGATTGAACTCAGGGCATTCTACCTCCGAGCTATACTCCCAGCCCTATTTTTTATTCTTTATTTTGAAACCAAGTCTCACTAAGTTGTTACTTTTTATTTTTGAAACAGGCCTCGCTTAGTTGCTGAGGCTAGCCTTGGACCTGCCATCCTCCTGATTCAGCCTCCCGAGTACTGGGATGACAGGCGTGGACCAGCACATCCAGCTGACAATGGTAATTCTGGACATTTAAAGAAAAAGAGAGAGATTACCTCCCTCTCCTGAACGACCCACCTTACTAATTCAGCGCACAGTGATATTTTTAAGGCTCCGTATTTCAACACAATTTCGTTCCACAATCTGCAATAAAGTACTGCAGTTCCCTTGAAAGGTTTCCCCTTCGCCGTTCCTTCCTTGGTGAATGACGCAGACATGACAGGCGGCGCTAAGATTCTCTGTGGCATTAACGCGACTGGACAAGGCTGCCGGAAGCCGGTTTTATACAACTGCAAATAAAAATGCTGAGAAACACCTGCTGGAGCTTGCATTTGAACCTCCTCCTCGTTGTTTTGATCCTGCGCGTTGGCGTGGGCACTGGGCTGGTATTCCGGTGCGCTTCACCGGGGTGGGGTGGGGGGGCGCTTGCGTGACACCCTCGAAGGGCCAGGGGAGGTCGGAGGAGAACCATGTGGCGGTGGCGGCGGCGGCCAGCCAGCCACCTCGGGCAGCTCTGCGCCGCAGGGACACACAGCTTTGCTTTCTTTCCTACTGCTCTAGGCTGCCAGAACACACACGTACTTTTACTTTCTTAGGAGAAAATGTGTCACTTGATTTCCTTCCAGTTTCTCAGCTCGTGCCAGCAGCTAAAAAAAAAAAAATGCTTAGGGAACCCAAATGAATTGCTACCCAGAAACGGTGGTCAAAGTTCCAAAACTGGTTCAATAAAAACTGCTCATCTACCCGCGAATTAATCCACAGCCAGAGAAGCTCCACGGCTGCGTGCTGCTTCGTGTTCCTGGGCCCGGGAGAATTTCTTTCCCTGTGGAAGCCATCTTCAGAAGTGTATAAATATTTATAAAAGACAGCGGACTATTTTTACCCACCTGCAATTTTTTTTTGTCCCCGGCTAAACCTTGCTCGTTGTTTTACGGGTGCTAAGCTTCCTGAAGGCAGGCCCGGTACCCTCGAAGGTTGGATTTCTAGAAGCGCCACACCGACGCCTGGCGCGTGGCGCCCGTTGACCTATGCACCTCGGCAAATCCGATCGATTCAGACCGTTTGGAGGCTGGGTTTCTGACGGGGCCAATTTTCAATTTTTCCCTTTGTACCATTCATAAAGGAAACCAAGGCTGCAAAGGCAATTAACAGGTCACTTCGGAGGCAATGGGGGTTGATAAGGAGAAGGTCTCTCAAGGACCTCGGGGGCAAACAGCTATCTATTCACGCCTTCCTGGGGAATAGCTGCAGTGTGGTGGAGGACACGCATCTGCAGGAGTGTCAGCCCCGCTGGGGTGCTGGGCTGCAAGGGGCTGGTGCTCCCGCCCCCTCTAACTTTCCATTTTCTTTTGTTTGTATCATCAGTCTGTGAAAGTAAACACTGCAGCTAACGGCTAACCGTGGGGCAGGGGAGCGGAAGAGGTGCTTAGAGTCCATGCTGGGTTGACGTGGGGATTTAGGCTGCTTTTTATCCTTTTTTCCCTCTAGCTACAGCAGATCAAATCCTTCCTTCCTTGTCAAGCCTTCCTCTGCAGAAGAGCTGAAACCGGCGGCGACACGAGGTTCCTGGGGGGGCTTAGAAAGGGCGAGGAGATCGGAGACTCTTCGGATTTGCCGGAAGACTCCCTCTCCTTCCAGAGCTGCTCCAGCAGAGACGCCGGGCCAGTGACATGCCCTTCCAAGTGGGGGCTGTTTCTTCTCTGAATTGTCAAGTCCACACGTACATTTTTATAACAAGGGAATATGCCACACAGCCTGGATGCCTAGCTTCCTCCTTTCTGTTCCCGGAAGGCCAGACCCAACAGATAATGCTCACTGAATTGCACCAACTGACCAGGTAGCCAAGGGGAGGTGAACCCACCCTTTTCTTCCCCAGCCAAGTCTTATGCACGCATGTGTGGATTCATTTTGGTGCTGGGGGTTGAACCCAGGGACATTCTACCTCTGAGCTGTACCCCAAGCCCTCTTTTACTTTTTTATGTTTTGAAAGAGAGTCTCACTTAAGTTGCTGAGGGTCTCACCGCGTTGTGGGGGCTGACCACAAAACTGCTGTCTTCCTGTCTCAGCCTCCCAAGTTCTGGGATGACAAGTGCGCACCACCATTCTGGTTCCTGGCCCACTCTTCCAAGTTCTTTGCCAGTCACCTCCGCCCCTTAGGAAGGCGCTCAAGACAACCTCTTCAGCAAGGCCAGCAATCGAGATTGCTCCTTTGGCGGCCACCTTTTATACACTGGAAGTCAATGCTCAGCCAGCGTGCTGGGGCGCCCTCCATGCTCTCCCGGGCAGGGAACAAGCAGCTTCCTGTTGTCCTCTCTCCTGCATGGTGGCTACAGTCCTCTAGCAGACAAGAGGAGCCAGAGCCCCCAAAGGAATTCCCCTGAAACTTTACTTCATATATTTAGCCCTGGAGGAACCTCATTTGTCTTAGCGAAGAAGTTACCTAAAAATGCCACATGTTTTAAGAAAGCAAGTTTGTGGGAAAATAAGTCTAGTATTAAAAAAAAAAAAATCACAAATGATATTCAGTACTGAAGAGCCAGCCAATCAGAGAAATCAGGCCTGTGTTTTCTTTTGCTGTCTCTAACCTAGGCTGTCTGATGTGCAAGATCTAATGCTCCCCCCCCCCGCCATAATATATTCTCATTTTTCTAGTGCACTTGGGTGTCTGATAAATCTGGCGGGAAGCGAGGTGTTTGCAAGCCTGTGGGAGCTTCCGGAGGGCGGGGAGGAGAGCGGACGGTCATTTGGAGCACCGAGTGACAGTGTGGGCTGGCTCCCCGTATACATTAATAAATTAGAATTTTAATTGCGTCTCTGTCTGCAGGAGCTGCCCCGGGACTTTAATAGGTACCAACACCTGCCTGTGTTACGGAATCCGCCGCGTGGCCTCCGCCGCTGACCTCCGGGACAGGACTCCCAGCCCGACCACGGAAACCGTTGGGCCTGAGCCTTTCAACTGATTTGAATCCTGACAAATAAGCTCACAGCTGAAAGGTCAGTGCAGTCATATTTCATCCTCGGGAGCTTTCTTTACGATATCTGCACAACAAAGCCCGTCCCACTGCACCTGACAAGGCCCTCCGGTGGCACCGCGCCTCATTAAAAACGTCCCCTGCACGCGTGCTAAAAGGCACCGTGGAGGACGCAGGACCCGACAGCTGTTTCGGGGGGTGCTGGTAAACAGTGAGCACCACTGTTAACTGCTCCAAAAAGATGCCCCCCCCCCACGTCGGCGTCCCCCAGAAAGGGGCAGAGTCCCCAGCAGACAGAGATCCAAGGCCACCTGGATCATGCGAGGAGAGTTCGGAAATTCGCTTTGGTTCATTCTGGTCCTCCAAAACTCAACAGGAGATAGAATCTGGGTCCATGTCAGGACCAAATTGACCGGCGCCCAGGCTCGCCTGCCCCCCGCCACGTGCCCATTCCGTTCCCAAAGCTCCCGTCCGTCCTTGGTCTCCCGTTTTGGGGATCTCCCCAAGGACGCAAGCAGCCTGGGCCTGTGCCGTCTTGAGGTGACCATCGCGTCCTGGGCCAAGCATCCTAGAAATCCCCACAACACACTGGAGCCACACCTCCAGATTCAAACTGTATGAAGCCACCCCCTCTCCTGTCCTTGTGGGCTTGGACCCAGCAGTTGCAGTAACAATCCTTTTTGTTACCCTTCCCTAAAAATCGCTCACCGTTTTCCATCAATGACCCAGAAACCTTTGGAAAACAGCCAGGAAGGGAGCTAGTGGCCCACGCTGCTCCTTTCTAGTCTTGAGTTTAAAGTACCAGGTCCCGCTCAGGCCCGGTAAGAGTTCGTGATGCTGACATTTGGGGTAAATAACTGCCGCTGCGTCGTGGGGGCCGTCCTGTGCATTCGAGGGTAGCTAGCCGCACCCCAGCCTGTTCCTACAAGGTGGCAGCCACCACCTCTACTCTGCTCCCCTAGTATGGCTGTCAAAAACGTCTCCACAGAAAGGAACTCCTGGAGCACACTGTGGAGAAAATGTCAGTTACGAAGGCAGGGATGGAGAAGAGTTTGGGCTTTCCTCAAGGGACCAGAAACAGACCTGCCATCGGCTGCCGTATCCCACACTGGGGTATGTGTATCAAAGGAAATAAAATCGGCACACCGAAGAGATACCGGCATGTAGGTGTCTTCTACAGCACTAGCTCAGAGATGGAACCGGCTGAGATCTGCCTATCAGCAGATAGAAGGGATACAGAAAGTGTGTGTGTGTGTGTGTGTGTGTGTGTGTACACATGCATGTATATATATGAGGCCATCAGTATTCATACCTATGCATTCATGCACACACACACACATACGCATGCGTGCACAAGTGCACACATGGTGGAATATTACTCAGCCAGAAAGAAGAATGCAATCTTGCCGTTTGCAGCAAAATGGATGAAACCAGAGAGCACCCTGTTCAGGAAAATCAGCCAGACACAGAGACGCGTACCCTCCGTCCCCTCTCCCTTGTGGAAACTAAAAGAAGTGGAGCGGAAAAGAGAGCAGGGGCTCCTGGGAAGAGGGGAGGGCTTGGAGGCGGCGTGGAGGGCCGGGGGCTGGTGAGGACAGGCGCGTGCCATGTGTGTGCATGAAATCGCCATGCTGAGCCTCCTGGAGTGGGTGATGCCTCCAGAACCTGCCCAGGGCTCCCGTGGGGCCGACATCATCTCCCACTGAGCACCCCTCTGACAAAGACACGTGCATCTCGTCCCCTCTCGTCCCCGGCCCTGCACGTGAGACTGCGGACTCAGCGACCCCGAATCTGCCAGCTAGCCGCTGGGCTCAGTCTCCTATGGCGCTGCCCAGAGTCAGCAGAACTCATTACCCCAACAGCACAAGCTCGGTTCACACAGAGCGGTCCCCAGTGCCCGGCGCGGCTGGGGAGCTCCACGTGCAGAGTCTGCAGAATGCCACCCTTCGCCACTCACTCACTCGGCTTCCTTCCCAGCGAGGAGCTGCTCCTCCGTACCAGCCCAGCAGGGACCGCGTCACTTCAAGAAAAACGAAGAGCGCTTACCTGAAGGCCTGGCTGCTTGTCATTCCTCTTGGGGGACTTTAATCCGCTAACTTGCTGCTGCTGCTGCTGCTGCTGCTGCTGCTGGAGAAGGAGCTGTCTGGCCACCTGCAGGGCCTGGAGGGACAAACAGAAGCAAGAGTGGCGTTACGACACGGGTGCGGGGACCCCGGCAGAAGGGGTTCCAGGAACGGGACTTTGGGACTGGCCCCAGCTTTCCCATTTCCAGGCAAAGGAAACAACATGAAAGTCCCACCGGTCGACATGGGAAAACTTTCCACAGTTTGTTTATGTTTCTTCCATGGCCAACTCTGTGCAGGGCCCCTTAGGCACCGTCCCACGGGCCGGCAGCACTGCGCCCAGCAGAAGTGCACCCTTACCTGGGAGTGTGAGGCAGCCGGGGGCAGGGGCAGGCAAGGACAGAATTCAGGAGGCAGTGGAGGGCCCGCAGGGCTCCTCTGTCCTGCCCTGCCTCTTTGGGGGAGCCTTGGGAACTAAGGTTGAAATGAACGTCCTCACCACGCCTGAGACAGAGAGGCAGGGGAGCTGCGGCCCACAGGACAGGTGTGCCTCTGCGGATGCCGTCATCCAAAAGGGCAGCGGAGGGGCTGCCGGGGCTCAGCCCCATGGCAGGGCACTAGCCTAGCATGCAGGGGCCCTGGGCTCCATCCCCAGCACCACCAAAAAAAGGGAGGACAGAAGACTGCTCTGAAAAGAAGGAGAAAACAGACGAGGGACGCCTGCGATGAGCCCGGCGGGAGAAAGGAAATCTTCAGCTGGGCCTGGTGGCCCGTGCCTGTACTCCCAGGTCTTGGGAGGTTGCGACAGGAGGATCGCAGGTTCGAGGCCAGCCTTGGCAATTTAGAGAGACCCTCAGGAACCTAGCGAGACCCTGTTTCCAAATGAAAGATAAAACGGGGCTGGGGCTATAGCTTGAAGGTACAATGCCCCTGGGTTCAATCCCCAGTACCACAGAGAGAGAGAGAGACAGAGACAGAGACAGAGACAGAGAGAGAGAGAGAGAGAGAGAGAGAGAGAGAGAGAGAGAGAGAGAGAGAACGAAGGAAAGAAAGGAAGGAGGAAGGGAAAATCTTAGCTAATCTCTTCTATTGCTGAGCTCGTGTGTGTGTGTGTGTGTGTGTGTGTGTGTGTGTCTCCTTACTGTGTGGTCCTGGGGATTGAACCCAGGGACATTCTACCCCCGAGCTATACTCCCAGCCCTTACCCTGTTCGATTTCAAACAGGGCCTCACTAAGTTACTGAGCGCTAGCCTGGAACCTGCGATCCTCCTGTCTCGGCCTCCCGAAGGCGGGGATGACAAGAGCGCCGCACTGCGTCCGTTTTCACTGAGAGGCAGATGTTAGAGAGGAGTTCTGAATCAGGGACAAGGCAAAAGGAAAGTAAGAGAGTCCTCTCCAAAGCCCTGGACACATGACTGTCAACTATTTTTAAGTTCAAGTTAAGAAAAAAAGTGTCATTAATAAACCTCATGAGGACATCCGCTAACGCAGAATGGAACACAATTAAGAGCAGGTGACACCTCCGCAAAGGTCGCAGCAGGTCGGCAATAGACCACCGAGGTGTGGGGACAGGGTGGGAGTTCATCCCGGGAGGAACTACGCTTCCTGAGTGGAGTCGGCCAAGAACCCAGAACCAAGAACCCAGAACATCCACACGTGTGAAACGGGGAGAACACTGGCTAAATGAGGTGCTCTGGGCATAGACACGAACGAGATTGCTTTCTTTTCTTGGGGGGATGGGGGCTGGGGGGTACTGGGGATTGAACCAAGGAACATTCTACCTCCAAGCGACTCCAGCAGCCCTTTTTATTTGCTAAGTTGCTGAGAGTCTCGCCGAGTTGTTGAGGCTGGCCTCCAACCTGCGATCCTCCCGTCTCAGCTTCCCAAGTGCTGGGAGGACAGGTGTGGCCCACCGTGCCCGGCTCCAAATGAGATCTGCTGAAGGTGGCAAGAATCATCTCCCTCTGTGTCTCCAGGAGGCGCTTGCAGAACGCGGGGCTCCAGGCTTGGAAAGGGGCGCAAAGGGCTTCTGGCCAGAGTGTCTTCTCGGAAGACAGAAACGTCACCCAAGCGGTCACAGAGGTGGTGAGACCTCGGCCCGCTGGGTAAAGCATGGGATGGTGGAGTCCTGTGTACCAAGCGCAGGAGGAAGGGAAGACAGGCGGCTATGGCGATGAGTCCCCAGATACCTACAAACGTCGTGTTGCAAGAATGATACTCTCCCAAACGGACCAGCCCAGGAACTCCGGCTCCCGACTGCACCGCTGCGAACAGTGAATTCACTTTCCTCTTTTCCGAGTGTGTGTGTGTGTGTGTGTGTGTGTGTGTGTGTGTGTGTGTGTGTCTGGTAAACCCAGGGGCATTCTACCTCTGAGCTAAATTCCCAACCTTTTTAAAAATTTTTTATTATGAAACCATCTTGCTAGATTGCTAAGGGTCTCGCTAAGTTGCCAAGGCTGGCCTCCAACCTGCGACCCTCCTGTCTCAGCCTCCCAAGGACTAGGATTACAGATGTACACCAGCACACCTGGCTGACAATGAGTAATTTTAAGACATGTCCAAGGCAGCATGGGGTCTACTGCTGGCCCCTCAGCTGCAGCGCAGGCTGGACCTGCCTGGAAATGGGCCGTCTGCGAGGGTCCTGGGCGCCAGGACCCCCAGCGGCACGGGGGCTGCCAGACTCCAGCCTGCCGCCTGGCTGGAGGATCCTGCATCGCTGGACTCTGGGTGGGTTTCCTTGTCTCCTTGGAGACGCTGGGTACATGTGTAGGTGTAAAAGTGGGCAGGGAGAAGATTTCATTTATATCATGCAAGCGAACGCTTCCCCTGTGCTAAACCTTTCCTCCTCTGCACCCCCTTAGACCTGTCCCACAAAGCTGTTATAGCGCTCTGAGTAGGAAAGGGACTGCTCGATAGTTTAAGTGCTGCCGTGAGAGTTTCCCAATTAAGACACTCACCCGGGAGGAAGGTGCTGGCGCCGACACAGAAGAGGGGATAAGAGAAAGTCTACCTGCAGACTTCAGTGTGTACAGGGATCACAGGGGCGGGCCCCCACGCCCAGTGGCTACGTGCATTTAGTAGTGAAATAGGACAAGCAAAGAAGACCCAAGAACCAGGCACTCTACAAGTCCTGCCCTGATCCACCGGACACTAGGAGAACAGGACCAAGTGTGAAATAACCAAGTCTCAGAGAAGACACACAGCCGTTCCACCACGTTTCAGCAAAAGGCGGGGGGGGGGGGGGGAGTCGTCAAAGCTGGCCATGGTGGCACACACCTTTAATCCCAGCACTTGGGAGGCTGAGACAGGAGGATCACGGGTTCAAGGCCAGCCTCAGCCACTTAGGGAGACCCTCAGCAACTTGGACACACCCTGTTTTAAAATAAAGAATAAAAAGGGGTTGGGGTATAGCTTGGAAGTAGAATGCCTCTGGGGTCAATTCCCAGTACTGCAAAAATAAATAAATAAATAAATAAATAAATAAATAAATAAATAAATAAATAGCCAGGTGTGGTGGTGCACATTTGTAATCCCAGTACTTGGGAGGCTGAGACAGTAGGATTGCAGATTTGTGGCTAGTCTCAGCAACTTAAGTGAGATCCTGTTTCAAAATAAAGAATTAAAAATAAGGCTGTGGGTGTAGTTTAGAGGTAGAATGCACCCCTAGGTTCAACACCCTAGTACCACAAAATGAACAAATGAATGCATGCATGCATGCATGCATGTATGAATCGACTCAAACATAGAAGCACAGACTTAGGAACTTGGGTGAACACAAGTGAAGTTTTGGTCACTTACTGCAGAGAGGACAGAAGATGAAGATGTATGAACAGTTTCCAGGCTCTGCATGTCAAACACAAACAGGCCAAAGAACTTTGAATATTTGGTTGGTTGTTTTTTGCAGTACCGGGGCTTGAACCCAGGGCCTTGTACATGCTAGGCGAGCGCTCTACCATTGAGCCACACTCCAAGCTCAAACCGTGACAACACCAGTCTAACCACTACATCACCTAGACAGGAAATGGTTACGATCATTCCATTGTAATAATCAGCCTTATCCTGAATGTGTTAACAACGTCCTGGGAAAGTATCGACACCCCCAACAAACAGACAGACACACTTTGAGATCACCTTCGGTCTTAAGAGTTTTAAGCCCGGTGTGGTGGTAAACAGCTATAAAACCAGCTCTTGGGAGGCCAAGACAACAAGATGGCAGGTTTGAGGCCAGCCTCTGCAACTTTGTAAGACCCTCAGCAAATTAGCAAGATCCCGTTTCAAAATAAAATATAAAACAAGGTTAGGGAGTGTAGGTCAGTGGTAGAACTTCTCTGAATTTAATCCCTAGTACAAAAATTTTTTTAAAAAGAGTTTTAAAAACTGATTAGAACATGTAATACATGATTTGAGGTCAACCACTGAAGGTTTTTTTTTCTTTTTAAATTTCCCACAGTACGTAAATCACAGCAATCTAGGTTTTGGATTTTCACACATTTCACAAAGGGGCCATGGATCTGCGATGTCTCTGTTCCGGATCTGGCTCATATACAGATCTCTGGCTTATAGAAGATCAAAGTGCTGCGTGTCATCCGCGGTTGGTCAGGGGGACGTGGGGAATGACTGAGGGGAACCACAGAGGAAACGGCAGCAGAGACCCGGCCGGTCCCCAACCTGAATCTGGTGTGTGACGGAGCGGGCAACGCCCCTGTCTCCACCTCGGAGGTCTCTGTAGACCCGTACAAGGGAAGACAGGCCGCTCCGATATTCCTAGCAGGACCTTGGTCAGAGAAAAGTGTTTGAGAAAAGCCTAAAGGCTCTCAGGACAGGCTGTTTAGAAGACAAAATGAGACACTGTGCTCAGAATCCTACGTGTACGGATACGGGTTTGTGTGTGAGAGAGAGGAGAAAGAGAGGAGGAAGGAGAAGAGAGAAGAAAGCAGAGAGGGGGCATAAGCTTCTGGATAAAGGAAGGTGTTTCTCCTTCTTTTGACTCAAGAATAACTTGAAAGGGCCCGTCCGTCCTGTCCTGTCCTGCAGACTTCTGCCCTGCTGGCCCTTCCTGGGCTGGGCGGCACTGACACTCCGGCAGGACACGTGTCTCACCAGGAGCTGGGCCTGAGCTGGGGCCCGCAGCTCAGAGGGAGACGGTGCAGTGCCCATGGGCTCCGGCGCTTGGCACCCACGTGCACACGCTCGGCGCGGTTTTCCTTCAAGGAGCTGAACTCTGGGGTCCTGCGGGCTAACGGAGGGTTGGGGCAGGCATGCTGCCCCTTCAGCTGGGGCTGCCCGCTCTCCCTCTGGGCTGTGGCTCCCTCTGTCCCCTGACCTGCATGGGAGGTGGGCACGCCAAGGTCGGCGGCCAGCTCGGGCCGGCCGAGTGCCCAAGCTAACCGGGTACCTGGATGCTCACACACCCCTGCCATTCCATTGGTTCGGGACAATTCTGTTCTGACAGTGGCTACAAGTTCTAAGCAAGTAAGTGGCCCACTGTCTAGAACAGATGATGGTGTACATGAGGGCGTTGACAATTCTGGACATATTTACGCCCCAGCCCGTGCCGGGGGCTTGTATTTGAGGGGCGAGGTAATCCTATGCTTAGAGCATTTATCGACACAGTTCATGATCCAAAGCACGTTGACCAGATTTCAAGAAACGTTAGGAAGTTTACATAAAATAGGGTTTGAGGAAGCGAACCATGTACACACACACACACACACACACACACACACACACACACACACACACACAGAGCAAGCTGCTTAGAAGAAGAAAACTCTTGGAGAAGATTTTGCCTAACACCCTGCGGGCAGGCCTGAGATGTGCTTTAACCTGTGGAGGTCTCAAAAAAACAAAAACTGGACTGGCAAGCTCTGGGTCGCAGTGGGCAGAAGTGTCTGGCTAGCTGCTTTCCTCGGCACAAGAGAGAAGTACGGTTTACACTCATTTAAATGGTGGGAGAGAAGTGGAAAAGCAGATCTTGTGACCTGTGAAAACTGACTCCGACTTTCAGTGCCCACAAATAAAGTTTTATTAGCACACAGTCAAACTCACTCGCTAACACAGGATCTATGACTACTTTTGTGCTAAAAATGGAGCTAAGTACTTTTTAAAAAAAAAAAATTTTTTTTTGGTGGTACTGGGGTTTGAACCCAGGGCTTTCTACCTCTGAGCTACACCTTAAGTCCTATTCTGTCCTTTCTTTTATTTTGAAACAGGGGAGGGCGGGAAGAGGAGAAAGGACAGTGGCCTGAGGACTAGAGGCACCCCACCCCCTTCTCTTGGGTGGTCCTGGGGACACCCTGGGACATCCCGCCTCTGAGCCACGCCCTCAGCCCTTATCTATTTTGTAACAGGGTCCCTACGTTGCCAAGGCTGACGGATCACCTTGAACGTGTGATCCTCTTGCCTCAGCCTCTGGAGTACTGGGATGACAGGCACGCACCCCTGCACCTGGCCTTTTATAAATTTTATTTTGAGGCAGGGTCTTGCCAAGTTGCCGAGGAGGCTGGTCTGGAACTTAGGATCCTCAGGCCTCAGCCTCTTCGGTGCGTGAACTCACAGGTGTGTACTGACTGCCACACTGGGCTTCCACGCCAGTCATTTATTCTTCAGAGAAAAGCCGGTAAATGGCAACTGTTTCTTCACTTTTTTTTCTAGAAGGAGTGGGATGAGGGAGAACAGAACTCTTCCCCATGTCCCAGCGCCATGCCCTCAGGGGCCGGGGCCCTGGCTGCCCTCGGACCTGGTCCGAGGGGGATGGAGACTGGAGACAGAAGGAGACACCTGGCCACCACACACCTCCCCGGAGAAAGCCACGCCACGCCTACATCCACTTGCCATCATGACTGACCCTTTTTATCTGGAAGGTGCACGGAGGCTACTTCCTACCGAAGAGGAAGAATTTTCACGAGACCAAAATAAAGAGGCGGGGTGGGGCGGACATCTATGATCCTCTTGCAAAATCGGGTGCAATAGGTTTAATGGCCACGCGTCGTCAGGAAGTCTGCTTGAAGTCTCTCATGAGAGAGAAGCCGGCACCCTCTTCCCTCCTTCCCGTAGGGGCGCAGGGCCCTGTCTGCTCCCCCGCGGGCAAGGCAGCCCGCGGTGGCGGTGGCTGAGTCACCACCCGGCCAGCGCCTGAGCGGTCTGCAGGGGCTCCATCCGGCGCTGCCCGGGCCAAGCGTGTGCCAGCACGGAGCTAAGATCACAGCCCGGGGTCCGGGCAGCCGCCTCACGGAAGGAAGCTCCTTGCCAAATGTCCTCAGGGCTGAGCCAGACTTCCCTCCAAGTTGTCTCCCTTCAACCGGGTTGCCTTTAGGGGTGAACACATGGAGAAGCCGCTGCACCCTTCCCCAGGGTCTTGAGGCAGAGGCGCTGGGGTCAAAAGAGGGGTCCTGGACCCACTCTTCCCTGCAACGGCCTTTATGAGGCCGAATCCAGAGGCCCTCCTTGGGACAGTGTAGACGCACGTCTGTCTTTTGGAACGTGCGCGTCAGACCTGCGGACGGGTCTCCGAGTGTGCAGAGGCAGGCTCCGAAGAATGGAGGGTTTTCCAAGAGTTTACGAACGCCCTGGACCTAGTTTCAGAAAAACATGGCGCCCTGCGTTCCTTGCCGTGCAATGTAAGCCGCACGTACTCAGGAGGCCGACAGAGGCGATGCTTTGCACCACAGAAAGCTTTGCACCATAAACACCTTCCTTCTCTCCCGTGAATTCTGGGCAAAGAAGCAAAGGCGGGAGAGAATTCAGAGGCGCTATCCCAGCAGACATGGTGGGCGCCAAGGAAAGAACAACAACAAAGCCAGGGAGGAGACAAGGAGGCCCAACAAGTCTCCCAGCAAAAGGGGGAGGCTCGCACGCTTGCGGAGTTTGTGGAAACAGGGAAAATATCCTAATAGTCTCACATAATTTACACCAGTTATTCGTGTGTATGATACTAGGGAGTGAACCTAGGGGCATTCCACCGCTGAGCTACACCCCTAGCCCTTTTTAGATGTTTTTTTTTTTTTTTTAATTTTGAAACAGGGTGTCACTAACTTGCTAAGGGCTTCACTGAGTTGCTGAGGCTGGCCTCCATCTTCAGTCCTCCTGCCTCAGCCTCCCGTGTACTGGGATGCCAGTAATTTGCACTTCTAAAGGCAAAGAGTATACCTGCTTAACAATTTAAGGGGAACTGGGGTGCAGCTCGGTGGTCCAGCACCTGCTTGGCACACACAAGATCCTTGGCTGGGTTCTACCCCAGGACCTTAGAAACTGAAGCCCCCCCCCCCAAAAAAAAAATCACAATTGAAGAAACAGGAAGCAACTAGACACACGGGGGAGGCCACAGTCACACAGCTTCTCTGTGGGGAGGCACTGAAATAACCACAGTGTGTCCATGGCTGGCTGGCCGCTACCAGGCGCTGCAACGGGGGCTTTACAATATGTATCTCCTGCTGACCTGCCTCTCCCAGGGAGGGAGGTGGGGGCAGCCCTCGAATCCTGATTATTCCAAGTGGAAAAACAAGAACGTGCAATTGTACGACTTGCTCAAGGTCACAGGTCCAAAGTGGTGAGTGCAGAAAAACAAAAACAAGCAAACATTGCGCCCTGGGAACCCGATACGTACCTTGCACCAAGGTCACTGCAGGGCTCCAGCACCAGCTTATCCCAGGAG
Organism: Graphiurus murinus; assembly: GCA_004027655.1. Lineage (NCBI taxonomy): Eukaryota > Metazoa > Chordata > Mammalia > Rodentia > Gliridae > Graphiurus > Graphiurus murinus. The sequence goes on along the minus strand of PVLC010001303.1, from coordinate 93,172 downwards.
GCCAGCGCCAGCCTGGCTCGGGCTCTGCCTGCCGGCTGGGGGGTGGAGGCCCGTGCAGGGTATCGGCCTTCTGGCTACTCCCACCCCAGGCACCCAGGGACCTGCTCCATCCACCAGGTCCCCACAGCCCCGTGGGACAGGAAGGCAGACCCCGGCCCGCCTGGCTCCTGTGCCTCGGTCCTGGGGACCCATCGGTCGATCGGTGCCTCTCGAGGCCAAACCTCCATTCCCCCAGCTTCTCCAAGCCCCAGGGGCCACCAGCGGGCCTCCTGTTCTGGGCTCCAAGATTTGCTTGTCCAGAAAGAAACCTCTGGTAAAGCGAATAGCGTCAGGTAAAATGAGGAGAGCTCGGATTTATTTCCCCCCACATTCCGCTGAAGTCCAGCAGTAGCTGGGAAGACTGGACAACTCCTTATGCAGATGTGTGTGTGTGTGTGTGTGTGTGTGTACATACATATGTGTGCACATACATGTGTGTGTAGGCATATATACATACTTGTGTGTGCATATGCATTTGTGTACATGTATATATTTGTAGGTAAATTTATGTGTATTTGCTTTTTGTTGTTGTTGTACTGGGGATTGAACCCAGGGGCCTTCTACCTTCAAGCTACATCCCCCAGCCCTATTTTTTTATTCTTTATTTTGAAACAGGGTTTCACTAAGTTGCGGAGGACCTCACTAAGTAGCTGAGGCTGGCCACTAACCTGGATCCTTCCGTCTCAGCCTCCTAAATGCTGGGATGACAAGTGTGTGCCACCATGCCTGGCTCACTTATGTGTATTTGAATATACATTCGTATGCATTATATATGAGTATGCAGGTATAAATATGTATTTGTGTGTAGGTAAATATACACACACACACACATATATACTTGTATGTGTATAGGTATAAGTTTTTGTGTGAATATGGATTCGGGTGTATGTATATACACAAATATCTTGTGTGTGTGTGTGTGTGTGTGTGTGTGTGTGGTGGTGGTGGTAGTGGTGGTGGTGGTAAGGACTATTAAATAGCTGCATTATTAAAACTGAGACAGGAGGATCTCAGGTTTGAGGCCAGCCTCAGCTACTTAGTGAGGCCCTCAGCAACTTAGCAAGATGCAGTTTCACATAACAAAAAATAAAAAATAAATAAACTGAGAGGTAGAATGCCCCGACTCAATCTTTAGCCAAGCGCGCGCGCACACACACACACACACACACACACACACACACACTTGGGATTGTTGGAGTTATTTGCCAGACAAGTGAACATGTATTGTCTCATTTCATTTTCACCATATTTGAGGTATTATCACATCAAGTTAAAAGACAACGAAACACAGAGCCAGCGAGTTGAAACTATAAAGACACCTGAGATGTGTGAAAGCCGGTCGCATGATCGTCACGGAAGGCCTGGCGGCTCTGCCTACAGGTATGGAAGAGCACATCTGGCGGTGCAATGGCGCCTGCACCAGGCGGGAGCTGGCCTGCGCTGATGGTGTCTCCAGTGGAAAAGGAGGCGGCCCTCTCCCAAGACCATTTCCTGTCTGCTCACCTCTCGGCCGGAGGCCACAGGGCCTGGAAGGATCCTGCCACCACGTCATAAGAACGGCCTCAGCCAACGTGGCGGCCACCCCAACACCCAGGGAAGTGCAAGGCCACACTTAGAAGAAAGTCTTCAGTCCATCTGACCACTCCCCAAGGCAGCTGCGCGGCAAACTTTTCGTTGTTGTCACTATTGTTGGTATCAGGGACTGAAGCCAGGGGCATTCTACCTCTGAGCTGCACCCCCCACCCATTTATATTTTATTTTGAAACAGGGTCTCACTAAGTTGCTCAGAGTCTTGCTACATTGCTGAGGCTGGCCTTGAACCTGCAATCCTCCTGTCTCAGCCTCCAGAGTACTGGGATGACAGGCATGTGCCATCACACCCGTGGCTCCTGTGGTGAACTTTTAAGATGTTATCCTTATAGTGGAGAGGAAAGACAGAGAGAACAGGTTTGGGTGGTTTATGTGTGTGTGTGTGGGGGGGGGGGGGGGGGGGTCTGGTCAAGAGATTAGAAGGACTTGCTTTAAAAGGGAAATAAAAGCAGAACTGTGCTCCTGGGATATGCCATGTGCTAAGAGCACAGTGATCTTTGGAACTTCCAGTAACCACAGTTTAGCCTAAGGTGGAACTTGAGTCTCCAAGCATGAAGAAAGAATGATTCTTTGGGAATTTGGGGGAATTACTGACCCCAAAAGAATCATAGCAATCCTAACAACAACAACAAGAACAGCAGCAAAACAACACAATTGCTGGGTAAAACAAGAATACTGTCTCTATAGAAACAGAATTCAGCGTCCGCCAGTCGCTGGGCCTGGATTTAAAGCCCAGCGCCACCACGGGCAAGCTGTGCGGCTCCAAACAAGCCACCTGCCTCCCTGGGCCTTAGCTCCTTCCGAGGTACAAGTTGGGGAACTGCAGCACCCACGCCATGGCTGGTTGGTGTGAACAGCGTAGGCAGGCCCTGACCACCGCAACGGACCTCTTCAGCGGTGTCTAAAAAGGGCTCGAGCCTCATGATTGACTGTGAGAGTCGAACGTTCGTGGAAAAAGACACGAGACACACACATGAGTTACACATGAGTTAGGAAGACGATCAAAAACCGAGGGTGGTGACCAGAGCCCAACAGGACACGCCGCCAACACGTAGTAACACGCCGCCAACACGCGGGAACACGCCTAAGAGAAGTTTTCCTGGGCAAAACTGGAAACTCTCTGTACAGTCTTCTGAGAGTTAGTTTTTTAAAACCTAAGCCATATTTTGAGTGGAGAAATAAAATAAAGAGTCGTAGGAGCCCAACCACGCCTCCCTCACTGCCCCACTCTAGAGGGTTCTGGAGAACTCTTCCTTGGAAGAAGAACTCAGGACCTCAGCCGGGTGCGGTGGCGCACACACTTGTCATCCCAGGACTTGGGAGGCTGACGGGAGGATGGCACGTTTGCGGCCAGCCTCAGCCACTGAGTGAGACCCCCGGAAACTTAGTGAGACCCTGTTTCGAAATAAATAGGGCTGGGTGGGGGTGGAGCTTAGAGGTGCAGTGCCCTTGGGTTCAATCCCTATTAAAAAAAAAAGAAAAAGAAAAAATAAATAAAAGACACAGGACATCAAGGGACACTTGACGACTTTCTACCCCCTGCTCCTCAGCTGTGGGACAGAGGCCCACGGCCAAGCAGGACTGAAGCCACAGCAGCCGCCCGCCGAGTTCCCGACTGCGGACTGCTCAGGTCGGGAGTTAGCAAGCACTGTGCGTTTTTGTTGTTTTTTTTTTTTGCAAGGAACACACTAGCGTGTCTTTTGTGGCAGTGAAATCACCAAGATTGTATTGACTTAATGTGAAACAAAATAAGAAAATCAGAACTCTCGGCGGTGCTGTACTTTGAACAACAAACATCCTAGCTGTGACCCTGAGCAGACTAAAATGCGGCCTGAGGAGGCCGGCCTCGTGCAGCATGCCCACCTAACTTGCTCACTCATTCCGGTACCCAGCTCAGTTATCCGCCCCCCCTAGGTACCAGGGATTGAACCCAGGGGCATTCGGCCTCTGAGCTACACCCCTGGCCGTTTTTAATCTGAAACAGGGTCTCACTAAGTTGCTGAGGGTCTCGCTAAGTTTTCGAGGTCCTCCTGCCTCTGCCTCCCAAGTCCTGGGCTTTGCTGCTTCGGGGCGGGGCGCTCTCTCGCGAGGCTGCTGGAAGTCAGAGCTAGCTGGGCCACAGGAGCCACCTTCCCCTGGCACGCAGGCCCAGACGGAGCGTTAACTCCAGAGGCACAGGAAGCTGTAAAGCACTTTAACGAGAGGATGTTTCCCACCTCTCAAGTGGGTTCATCTCTGCAGCCTGCTGCCCCAGGGTGTTCCGGGCATTAATGAGTTAACGTGAGTCAGGCACTTTGATTTCCACAGACAAAAGGCGCTGTGTAAGTACAAAGTATGACCGTCCAACCCGACTGCCTGGTTGGAGGCACCCACCACAAGCCCGGGGGTGGTCTCCCGGGGCAGGGGCGGCCCTGGGACCTGCTGCTCTCTTCCCTTATATAGTCAGCGAGAGGGGCTCCCTCTCTGAGCGTGTTTCCGACTCGCATTCCAAAACAGTACAGGGGATGAGACACAGGTCTCCCTGTGGCTCCGTGCTAGGGGCTTGTGCGTTGGGTTTTCAGGGTATGGATGAGCGTCAAAAGCCCTGGGAAAGCTGGCTCCAGTCTTTAAAGAACACCCAAGCCGGGCACGGTGGCGCACGCCTGTCATGCTGCAACTCGGGAGGCCGAGGCAGGAGCAGTGCAGGCTGAAGGCCAGCTTCGGCAACTCGGTGAGACTCTCGGCAACCTAACAAGACCCTGTTTCAACATGAAACACAAAAAAGGCTGGGGGTGTAGCTTGGAGGTAGAATGTCCCTGAGTTCATTCCTAGTAATGCTCTTTCTCTTTCTCTCTCTCTCTCTCTCTCTCTCTCTATATATATATATATATATATTATACACACACACATACATTTAAGCACACACATGTATATAGATAAATATAGATATGTATCAAAATCTAGCATGCTGGCCACAGGCACCTGCTCTGCTTTCTGTTAGCTGTTCACACTTAGATCTAGAATCCAAAGACAGCCCCAACCAAACCCTAGGTGCCACAGATTTGTCCAGCGGGTTCGCTATGCAAGTGCACTCACACACACCGCAGGTGGTACCACTGAGGCAGCCATCACTAAGCCTAGTGTGGAGAACCGCCACAGGGCCAAAGAACCAGCCGCGGATCCTGTCTGGTCCACACACACACACCCCAGTCCATTAATCCGTGGTCAGAAGGCCGGCTGAGCTCTCAGAAGGCAAGAGGGCTCCCGGGTGCGGAGGGTTAACTCTGCGTGCCTTTAGAGGCTGGAAAGGGACATGTCCAATTTCCCCTGCTCGGCAGACAATGCTTTTATTATTTTCTGCATATCTGTGAAAGGGCAAGGCTTTCCCCCGTGGAAAACAAAACAGACCTGGGTCACATGTTTGTTTGCCTCGGTCTCTCCCTTCCCTTCTGATAAATAAGCAAACCCGCCATCCAGAAAAAACAGGCAAGGCGGCCCAGCGGACCACGGCCCCGAGCGGAGCCCAGTGGCCCAGCCAGCAAGAGGGCCCCGCGCGTTCCCACGCACAGCTGGGGCCCGCAGACACCTCCGCTAACGTCTGGACAAATACCTCCAGTCACCCTTTCCGTTTTCCCTGCAATTACTCCTACTGTTAAACAAATTGTCCTTAAGCCAGGCACAAGCATCGCAGAACAAGTTCTGAACGTTAAAAAAAGAAGCCGTCACAGCCGTGGCCACAGACACCGACAGACCTATTTATTCTGACTGTGCCCAGCCTGCTTCCATCAGAGGGCGAGGCAACCACTGAGAATATTTTCTCTCTCTGTTCTACTAGATCGTTGGAGACGCAGAAATCTGACGATATTTAGTTTGGGGACTCTCAAACAGATTCAGAATAACAGCGATTCCCTGCAGATCACCAGAGCTGATTTTCTGTTTCCTGTCTGTTCCCCAGACCAGTACATAGTTTTTTTTTTTTTTAAATAAATAAATAAATGAAAACAACAACAAAAAATAACACCTGGCTCACCCCTTGAACTGGAGCTGGGGGTCAGGGCTGAGGGTGGGGGTACCAAAGGAGGGGAGAGAGGCTGGAGGGGTGGCTCTAGGCAGGAAATGGTGGGACCTCTTTTCAAATGCCTTTAAAACACCTTTTCAGGCTGGGTGTGGTGACCTATGAGGGTAATCCCAGCACTTGGGAGGCTGAGACAGGAGGATCACAGGTTTGAGGCCCGTCTCAGCAACTTGGGGAGACCCTCAGCAACTTAGGGAGACCCTGTTTCAAAATAAAAAAAAGAAAAAAGAAAAAGAAACAAATAAAACAAAAAGGGCTGGGGATATAGCTCAGGGGTAGAATGCCCCTGGGTTCAGTCTCTAGGACCAAATCAATCAATCAATCAATCAATCAATCAATCAATCTCTTCAACAGAAAAGTCCATTGACCTTCCAGTATCAGCCCCAGGGCTTTCCCTGCCTTATTAATTATGATCAAGGAAACCGTGCCCGGAGCCTCCCATCACAGAAGTTGCCAGCCCTCAAGCAAGCAAGGCGGGCTGCCCTTCCCTCCTGCAGCCTGCTCCAGTCAAACAATACTGCCGCGAGGGAGACCGTGACCCCGGCTGCTTCAGCAGCGTGACTTTTATCGGCTCGAATTTGATACAGACATCACGGAGCCCCAGCCACACACTGCCGGGCCCTCGGAGGAGCAGAGAGCAGAGAGGTTCTGGGGAGGCAGGACTATCCCTGAGCCCTCCTCCTCTCTAGCTGGGATACCAGGAGGAGGAGGAAGAAGGAGGCAGCGGCCCCACACCCACCGTGTCCGTCCCAGGAAGCAGAGAGGGGGTTCTGACTCCATGCAGCCTGTTAAACCGTCCTGCCCAAGCGCTCAAGGCTGCGGCTGGGCTGATTCTATCCACAGGAGCTTCTGAAAGCAAGAGAGGATTCTCCGGCAGGGAACAGGAGCCGGTCCCCAAAGAATGGAGCCAGCAGCACGGGTGGAGACGGGAGGGAGGGGGGAGCCTCAGCAGTACACAAGTTGGAGCATCCTCCTATTTCTCCCAGCCCCGAGAGAGAGAGCAGGAGCACGGTCCCCCGGTGTAAAAGTTTACCCTAGCGAAGACGGCCCCCTTGCTCCAGACACTTACAGGGAAGATGAAGAGCTCAGACGTGCCGTCTGCCTTTGGATTTCCGTCTTCTCACTGTAGATGGTTTCTGGCTGTTTCTGCGAAACGGGGGTTTGCCGCGTGGTGAAAAAAAAAAAGATGTTTGAATAAACAGGAAGTGCTGAGAGGCTGAAGCGCACTGGAGAGCCCGCTGGAGCACCGTCCTTTGTGGACGGCCTCAGAGAGGTCTGCCCGCACAGAAGCCAGCCGGGCTCTTGCTGCACCACAAAGAAACCACGAGAATTCCTCCAGTCATTCTCCACGCGCAAAGTTCACTGCCCGGCGGGCACTTGCAGGTGATGTGCAAAGTTGCGCTGGGGCACTTAAAGCCATCTATCAATGCCCCGCGTGTCTGTGTAGCTCCAGTCTGCACACGGCCAGGCACCCGGCACACAGAGTGCGCCCCGGCTGGCCCCGGCCCTGGCCAAACGCTGCTCCTGCAGGCAGACAAACACAAGCCAACCTGCTCTCGAGATATTTTTATGGTGACATTTACGTAGGCAGGATGCTTAAAAAAAAAAAAATGAAGAAGAAGAAGAAGAAAGAAAATTCAGATTTTGCGGACTTGAGAGGTCTGGTCACGTGCGTTTTTCAAGAGCGCCGGGCGCCTGCCTTCCTGGGCCCTGGGCTGGGCAGTCACCTGGCCAAGGCTGCGTCTCCCACGTCCATTCCCCTGGTGCACGCACGGGGCTGCTGCTCTCCGGGGCCTGAGCTCCTTAACCCTGTCCGAGAGTGATTATCAACGCGCCGTCTCCTGTTACCTGGGCGGCCTGAAAGGCTCCGTAAAGGATACTGCGGAAGGCACAGCCAGGCGGCTTGCAAAAGAGGAAGAAGAGGCGAACAGCCATGTTCAATTTAAAAAGAGAGCCAGCCAGCGAGCTAGCAAGTGACACGCTCCTCTGTCGTGGAAGCCACCGATTTGTCCTGCGGGATGCGGGGCTACCTGTCACACAGGTGCTAAGACTCAGCTAAAATAACTCACGGGGAGCTGTCAGTGGATGTTTACACAGGCCCCGGTCTTTTCTCCTTGGAAGGAATTTTTTCCTTTTTTTTTTTTTTAACTGGAATTCATCTTCTTTTGATCTCGCATTCAATTCAAAGTCTCAGCAGCTTGAGAGACATTCAAGTCTGAAAGCGCATCCAGACTCCGGAGATAAACCGCCAGAATCTGACAGGCAGAAGCATGGGAAAGCTTAGAAGAACGAAGACAGCCTCGTGTTGCCAGCGTATTACAATGGCAGAAATCAAGAGACACATTAGCTGGAGCTGATCAGTCGCAGAAACAGTTCAAAAGGCAGGTCAGAGGACGAGGCTGGGGGCGGGGGGAGCTGGTGTTCTGCCTCACCTCCTTCCCAGCCTTCCTCCAGGCTGCCTCTGCCCTGGAGGGGAGGGTGAGCTACCTAGGAAGAGTCCTCCAACTCAGTAGTCCTAGTCGTCGTCTCCGGCCAGCCAGGGAGCAGGGACTTCCCAGCAATCCGCTCGCCCAGGGGCAGGGAAAAGTGGAGGCCTGCTCAGTCTCCCCGACGCTGCATTTAACTGGTGTCCCTGCTTCTGGAATGCAGGCTCTGAGGGCGTGGAGCTGGGCGCCTGGGCACAGTGGATGAGGCCAGAGAGCTCGGGAGATGGCCAGGCCCTGAGCAAAGGAAGGAACGCCATGCTCAATCCCGGACAGAGACGCACAGGTGCCTGGGTCCTACAGGTAGGGCAGGATCCACACCCAGCCGCTCTTAAGCCAGGAGGGAAGGTTCCTTACAGGAATGACAGAGAGAAGGCACGCAACTACTGGTTTTTAAATAAAGCCCCTAACACCGGGCATGGCAGGCAGCGCACGCCTGTCATCCCAATACCCAGGAGGCTGAGGCAGGAGGACTGCAGGTTTGAGACTAGCTTCAGCAACTTTGTATGTGTGTGGTGGGGGGGGGTACTAGGGATTGAACCCAGGGGCATTCTACCTCTGAGCTGTACCCCCAGACCTATTTTATTTTTTATTTGGAAACAGGGCCTCACTAATTTGCTGAGGCTGGCCACAACCCTGAAATCCTCCTGTCTCAGACTCCCAAGTACTGGGATGACAGGCATATGCCAATACACCAGGCTAACTTTAAAGTAAAAAGAAAGATAGAAAAGAAAAGAAAAGGGGTGCTGGTGGTAGCTTGGAGATAGAATGTACCTGGGTTCAACCCCTAGGACAAAATGAATGAATAAATACATAAAATAAATAAGGCCTCTTTTAAAATTAAAGTCAGCGCATACAGTAAAAAAAAGTAATTCTTGAGTCCTTTGCACATTGAGCTCTTGGTCAGTGAGACCTCTTGGGAGCCGCCAGCTTCAGGTCAGGACCTTGGGAGTCGCAGGTTGTAGTGTAGCCGCGCTGTGCCTGAAGGTCCGGCCCTCCCGCGACTGCAAAACCACACCTTCTTCTTATGCATCCTGCTTGGGTTTTTAAAATTAGCGCTTCCCCTTCCTTATTTATTTATTTTTTTTGTATAATAAACCAAGAGCAAAATATGGATTCAGACATGGATAACTCAATTTTAAAAGCTGTAATCAGTTTAGGGTTTGCCTTGTACAAACAAGATTGCTGGGTAACTAAGTTACAAATGTTAAAAAACAAAACAAAACAAACAAAAAGCAAATACCCTGGGAGACGCTAAGCCCTGTTTTTTAGAAGTCAGTGTACAGTCACTGTATAGCCTATACAGTGACGACCCAAGCCATGAAATGCAAGTTGGCGCCTCTGCCTCGAACTGTTCTACTTCAATCTGCTAACGGCCACGCTCTTCTTCTCTAACCCTAAAAAACAACAACAGGGTTGTTTTCGAGACTCCCTCGCGAGAGCGTTCAGCTGCAATACCCAAGGGTGCTGTGCTCTCTCCTCTTTTCTGGCGCTGGGGGTGGAACCGGGGCCTTGTACACGCTGGGCGAGGGCCCTGCCGCTGAGCTAGGCTGAGCCACACCCCCAACCCCTCTTATGGCTGTAAATTGCCGCCATTTCCCCCAAACAGAAGGTTTACCTTGAAAGTGAAATGCAAAATCCCTGGCGCATCGTAACGTATGAGCTCCCTCTGCAAAGAACGCTGTCTCTCCACACTGGTGCACGGAGAAAGAAACAACACTCCTCTTCCTCTCTCTCTCTCTCTCTTTCTTTCTCTCTCTCTCCCCCCCTCTCTCACTGCACACACACTCTCTCTTTTTAGTCTGCTACGTATGAAGCCCTTCATTAGTATAATTAAATGACTGTTAGTTTTTTTGATACAAACAACTTTTGATATGTCATTTGAAAACCTCGTAATAACATCATTAAGAAGCGACCGCGTGGCAGAGACACTTTGCTCCAGGTCCCGGCTCCCCGGCCTCCCAGACGGCGGCTGGGCTTGAATGTCACCGTGGACCCAGAGTCCTTGGATGTGAAATGGCTTCGTGCTAATTGCTCTAATTGCCTGAAGATGTGAGGCAGGTGAAACCAGACCCTGTGGTGGCCGCCGTGGCCACCAAGAATGACGTGGGGATGTGTACACAGGGGCTGAGTCCCAGACAGACCTGCGGCAGAGACACAGCTCCATGTAGCCCCCTTTAGAAAAAATAACAAGGACACAAAACAAAGCACGATTTCCCATCCTGAAAGGCAGGCCGTGTCCTAAATACCAAGGTTATTTGCTCTCTTCTTGGACTGAGAGCATTATATTGTACCTGACATTTATACCCAAAACCCTAACCTCAATACTGTGTGTGTGTGTGTTTAAAGTTTTATAACAAAAGAAGGCACTTTATACTCCACTAGCCTTACAAACAGACTATGACTCTATGGTATTTCTAATTAAGTGCATGCAATGCGATTTCAAATGGAGCATCACCCACTCTTGGGGTGCTCTGGCCCCATGTCTTCCCCTCCCTGCTGCATTTTTTGGCTGTCTTTCAATGGAGCCCAAACTCAGTGGCCCTGATGCTTCAGAAGGGTGTGCACCCTTTCCTTTGCTGCTCTCGGGGGGGTGGGGGGTCCAGATGGCTAAAACAGATGTCTAGGAGATCGACACACACACACACACACACACATCCATCCATCCATACACACATATATATTTGGCCCTGGGGATTGAACCCAGAGGCATTCTACCTCCAAAACTATACCCTCAGCCTGATTTTTTTTTTTTTTTTTTTTTTTTTTTGAAGCAGGGTCTCACTAAGTTGCTAAGGCTGGCCTCAAACCTGTGATCTTCCTGTACCAGCCTCCCTAGGATGACAGGTGTTCCTGGCTGTTTTATAACTTCCAGAGATACGGAGGTTTGGTGATAGCTTTCCATGGCTCATGGAATAAGGTACCACTGTAACCATACCTGATAGCCAAGATAAAAATACCACGGTCCCTCTAAGGTGTCACTAACCAAAGGAAATTCAGAGAGGCCAGGTTGATCTATACGTAGTATAAAGGCATATGTATGCACAGCCAGATGCATGTAGTACATTTATATACATACAAGTATATGCAGTTATACATTGATATGATTTTAAGATTAAGGTAGGTAATTTATTTTTTCTGTTTGTGATACTAGGGATGGAATCCAGGGGCATTCTACCTCCCCAGCTACACCCCCAGATCTTATTTCTTTATTTTGAAACAGGGTCTCATCGCTAAGTTGCGGAGGGCCTCTCTATGTTGCTGAGGCTGGCCACGAACCTGCGACCCTCCTGTCTCAGCCTCCCAAGGACTGGGATTCCAGGCGTGCGCCACCGTGCCCGGCTAGCCTGGGCAATTTAAAGTAAAAGCTGTACCTTGGGAGGGAGACCAGAAGAGCAGCCAACACCCGGCCCAGCAGAGAGCTCCGTCTACCTGCCGCCCTCCTCAGTTACGTTGTACATTAATGTAAATTGTGAACGAGAGCAGGGAGAGGGAAAAGTCCTCTTAAAGCTAAGAAAAAAAAAATCTTCTTTCATTATATAAGCTAAGTAACACAGTTAGGTGCTTCTTTGCAGGAATCATTTATCCTCAAACAGTGCAGGAGAAATCAGGGAAACAAAAATGCCTATACAGGAGACCCTTCGGGCTGGGGCCCCTCCTGCACCTTCACACAGCCTCTGCTCTTTCCTCCAAGTCACTGTTCCCTAGAAAGAAGTAGGAGGGGAGGAGACGGGTCCAAGCCAGTGAGCGAAACCAGGGCACCAGCAAGCGCCCCACCCTGCAGCTCCCCCGGAGCGGAGCGCTCTGAGCAGCCAGTGCCTGGTACCGGGCGGTGGAGGGTGGCTGCTTCCCCAGGGCAGGCAGACAGGCCCTGCCGGGCCGACAAGCTCAGCTGACAGCAGGCCGGAGCTGTGCTTGGGTATGCTGGCCTTGCTCCCCAGGCCGGCTCAAGAGCGGACGACCAGAAAACTTCCATCATGCTTGCCAGGACAGACGGACGGACGGACGGGCAGCACCGCAAACAATCCAGAAGAAGCACTGACTGGACAGTCAGGGGCTGCCCCTGCCCGGAGCCCGAGGACCAGCTGGGCCAGGAGGCCTGCAGAAGGCTGGCCACGGCCGGCCTGCCCGAGGGCAAGGAAAGTGCGGCGGCTGGGATATCACAGCAACACGGACCAGAGCAGAGCTGTATCTGAACTGTTCAAAGGCCAGAATTTACAGAAGTTCTAGCTACTAGGCCATCTTCTGCTTTCTATTTCTTTCCTTCCTTCCTTCCTTCCTTCCTTCCTTCCTTCCTTCCTTCCTTCCTTCCTTCCTTCCTTCTCTCCCTCCCTCCCTCCCTCCCTCCCTCCCTCCCTCCTTCCTTCCTTCCTTCCTTCCTTCCTTCTTTTCTTCTTTCCTGCTGGGGATTGAGCCTAGGGGCCTCTACCTCCAAGCCACACCCCCAGCCTTTTGTTTTGTTTTGAAACCAGGTCTCGCTAAATTGCTGAGGCTGGCCTCGAACCTGCCATCCTCCTGTTTCAGCCTCCCAGGTACTGGGATAAATAGTGTGCACCACCACGCCCGGCTGCTTGAGTCTTCTCTGCCACATTTCCTTTATTGGTACCCGTCATTCCCTCACCTCCCTGTACATGGAAAATCTTCCTGCAGCATTTTCGACTTCTACGCCCCCTGCTCTGGGAAGTCGGAAGGACTCACCAACCAGTCGCCCTGAAATGCCAGGACGCGAATCCCCAAATCTGTACATAATTTACATATTCATGGGGCCGCATCCACCCTGCGAATCCCCGTGTCTCCTAATGCTCTGGGACAGGTTATAAATGCACCTTCGAAGGCTTAATTCAATTGGCAATCGGAGAGGTCTTATCGCCGGCAATGTGTTATTTTCCCATTATTGGAGAAACGAACCAACGCGTCCCCCCCGCCAGTGGATCTCAGAAGCCACCCTTCGCCTGTTATTGAAAGAAAATTGTGTTTATTACTCCTTTCGCAGAGTGTAAACTCATAAACGTCATCAGAGAGTACAAGGAAAGCTGTCAACTAAATATTGTTTCCTTCATGAGCTGTTCTTCCAAGTCAATTATGCCTTTCAACTTCTGGGGCGCTGTATGATAAACTGGCTGTAAAACCCATTCGCATTAATATAGCATGGTGCCTTGCCTGCAAAAGGTAATTAAAGAACTAAATGACTCATAAGAATAGACATATTAGCTGCGAAATGCAAAGCAACTGGGCTACCACATAAAAATATGTATCATTAAGATACGGTATTTTCATATTCCTGTAATCAGCTTCAGCAGACTAATGCTTATTTAATCCAGTCCTGGGCTAAGTCCATCAACAACTGTTTTTCGCCGTTTTCTCCTTCAGTGAACATTATGAGAGCAGGTTTGGGGGGATAAATACTGCAATGAAAAAAAATTTTTTTTTTTTTTGCATACTCAATTGGAGAACAGGTTTTTACATTTTAAAATCTATTTTTCTTTCTCGGGGAAATATGATGTTAAGCAAAAGAAAAAAAAAATCATCCTTGGTGGGAAAAAAAAAAAATCTACCTATCCGTCCAGGTACAGAGCCGGTCCAGGGCGGGGCACCGGGAGGAGCGTGGGGAGCAGGTGGTGCCTGGGCCAGCCAGCCTTTGCTCCTTTTGAAAGTATAGGCCTTTGTTAATAATGTCTGCCATTAGCATTAGCACTACGAGGGCAATTTATCCTCAGGCAGAGGAGGAAAGAAAGGAGGAAGGGGGGAGGGAAGGCGGCTGGGGACGGGCTCACCTGGTGGCCAAGGCCCTTTTTGTGGACCCTCCAGGGGCCGCTCTGCTGTGGGTATTCTGCTCTGCTCAACTCCTTTCCTCTCTGTGCATGCCCTGGAGCAGCCAAGCCCGGGGGAAGCTCATGGGGCCTAGCAGTTTCCCTCGAGAAGCCCGCTCTTCTCAGCTCCACTCTCCTTAGCTCCTGGAGTTTCCTCTTTTTGTTTGGTTGGGTACAGGGATTGAACCCAGGAGCATTCTACCTCCAAGCTATACCCCAGCCCTTTTTTCCCTAAATTATTTTAAATTTTGAAACAACGTCTCACTAAGTAGCTGAGGGCCTCCTAAGTTGCTGAGGCTGGCCTCAAATCTGCAATCCTCCTGTCTCAGCCTCCTAAATCCTGGGATTACCGAGCCTGGCAGGAATCTCCACCGTAATGAGCCAGGAGCGCCCCTTCATGCATTGGGAATATTCTGGAAACACCAGCTGCAGGAGGCTCCCCAAGGCTTCAGAAGCACTGCTTTGAGCAGCAGCCAGGGCCCTTCCTCATAGCTGGTATGGCTGAAGGCTTTGCTTAGCCAGCTTTCAAAACTCTTGTGATAGTTCCCATGTCAAACTGGCAGTAAAAAAGAAAAAAAAAAAAAAAAATCATCCTGTAGATATTGGTCTGCCAGAAATCTCCTCATCCCTGTGCTTCTAAACACGGTGGCCAGCCGGGTGCGGTGGCACAGGCCTGTAATCCTAGTACTTGGGAGGCTGAGACAGGAAGATTGCAGGTTGAAAGCCAGCCTCAGCAAGGAGCCAGGCTCTCATCAGCCTAGGGAGACCCTGCTCCAAAATAAAAAATAAAATAGGACTGAGAGTGTAACTCACAGGTAGAATAGTCCTAAGTTCAATCCCCAATACCATAGAAAAATTTTTTTAAAAAAAAAGATGACGTGTGCCAACTACCTAAATAATCCACAAGGTATCAGTAACTTGCTTGTATTTACTTTTTTTTTTTTTTTTTTCCTGGAAGATTGGAGACCTTCAACAAAGATAAAGTTCTAGATTACTCATCCCTTCCCTCCATCTGTGAGTCTAGAAAGTTCTCTCTCTTTTCTTTCCTTTATTGGGGGCACTGGGGATTGAACCCAGGGGCATGCTACCTCTGAGCTATACTCCCAGCCCTTTTTATTATTATTTTTTTAAATTTTGAAATAGCATCTCACTAAGTTGCTGACGCTGGCCTCGAATCTGCCATCCTCCAGTTGCAGCCTCCCAAGTCCTGGGATCACGGTTGTATCCCACCAAGTCTGGAAAGTTCTACTCCAGCCGGGTACTGGAGACAGCTCGGGATGCAGGGACGGCCCGCAGTGACACTCTGATATTTATGTGTCTCTCCGCAGTCCTCAGCTCACAGAGCGCCCCGAGTTAGGCTGCTCTCTTCCTGGAACCCCAACTAACGAGCTCTAGGGAGGAGTGAAGGTGGGTGTGCCGGGACCCAGACGCCTCTCCCTATCCCCAAATAGGGGTTGAATACGTAGGAACATTACGGGGTCAAGAAATAAGGGGCATTTCCTATATCTTTCCCAAATAAGCCTTTGCAAAACAGTGTTAGCTGTTAATCACATATCATTATCAAAAACAGAACTTTGTGCATTGCTACACGGGAGACCTTTGTATTCGTGGGAATTAACCTATATGTAGGAACACAGCGATACGTGAATTAGTTTTCAGAAATACATTTAAGAAAAAACAAAAAACGAAGGAAGCCCTCCTTTGGCAAATACAAGGCAGGAAGCTAGCTCCTCTGAGCTTGGCACCCCTCAGACCTTCCTCGATGAGGATTCCAACGTGTAATTAAGAAAGATAACCCCAGTTTCTATAGTGATTGGGGGCTGCAGGGAGATAGGATACTATCTCTCGCAAGCCTCACCAGCCCCACGCTCCTCAATAACCCGGAAAGCGGGGTAAGCGTGCGGCGCCAAGGGCAAAGCGCTTCTGCGCAGGACAGGGCCCGCAGATGACAGACTGGCGTTCAAGTCCATTAGCCGCTACGCGAGAGGGCCGCTCGCGGCGTGCGGAAACACCCCAGATCTCTTTAAATCTCTCAATCGGATTACTGCGCTAATTCCTGAGAACGAACGGCGATCCTTCAACCACGTCGAATTACCCTCATTAACGGGGGAAAAACTGCCCCTGCGGTAAGTTTTTTGTGTTTTTTTTTTTTTTAAAGGTATTTATTACCTATAACCACGTATACATACTTCACCGAGGGACACCAGGAAGGGATGCCGATGCCGACGAGTGTGAAAACGTCACGCATTAACGTGGTGAGAGGAAAAACAAAGACGAAGGAGGCGGAAGCACCTGAGTTGTGTCCACAGGAGATGTCCCCCTGGACCCGAAGAAGAGAGGCAAGCGGGGCGAGGGTGAGAGCGGGAATCCATCGCCAACGCTAGCCGGCTAATCGGGGCAGAGCGGTCCCCCGGCCGGCCCGGGGGTTCCTGGCGTGCACTGCTGGAATTAAATCAGAAATACACACGCTCGGTGCCCTGGAAATAGGACGCGCCGACTTCTCTAAATCACACTCAGTGAATTAAAAGGCAGGCCAAATAAATGAAAAGACAGGCACGCGGCTCCCAGGGTGGAAACGCTACTCGTAATAAATATTTACAGCACGCGCCGCCTCCAAGCCCTCCTCCCCACTTTGGCTGGGGCTGTTTAACTGGCCTTGAGATTTACTGAGAACGTCCTTTTAGAGCAGCAGAAAGGAGGAAGGTGCCTCGCTAATTGATCGATTCTGCCCTTGTTAGTCCCTAAGACAGGCCCATCAGAAAGGCAGTAACAGCTTGGCCTGCATCCGACAGCTCTGTGGACTTCACAGGTGGGGACCCTCTGCAGGCCCAGGGGACCTGGGCTGCCAGCTGCGAGGGACCACCGGGGCTTCTGTCCCAGCAGGAGCCAGGACCACACAGCCCTGGCTCCGGGAAGGTGGCCACCTGCAAGGGAGCCAGGCAGAGACAAGCCGCTGGGTGTTATGGAAGCAGACTCCTTGGACAGCACGCCTGAAGGAATGGGAAAAGGAAAGCAGGTACCAGCTGCCTTCCAGAGGGCTCATTGGGAAAGCCCGGCCAAGACAGGGGCATCGCAGGTTTGAGGCTGACAGTGTAGGTCAGAGGTAGAATGCTCCTGGGCTCAATGCTCAGTACCACAGAAAACTAAACAAAAGCATGTCAAGAGTTGGGTGTGGTGGCCTGTGCCAGTAATTCCAGTACTTGGGAGGCTGAGACAGGAGGATACCAAATTCAAGGACAGCCTTAACGACTTAGTGAGACCCTGTTTCAAAATTAGAAATAAAATCAGGCTGGGGTGTAACTCAGGGGTAGAATGCCATTGGGTTCAATCTACAGGTCAGCCTCAGCAACTTAGCAAGACCTGGTTTCTAAAAAAAAAAAATAAAAAAATAAAAATCAAACAACCAGGGGCAGGTGCTAGAAGGTTCTAGGAGGAGGAGATCGGAGAAGAAAGACAGGATGGCTCGCCACGTAGATAAAGAAGCGCCAGCTTAGTTCTGAGCTGGAGATACACAGTAGTGTGGCCCAACCACCCATGTCTACTCCTGCCTTCTTCGACTCTCTCTGAGCCGTCGGAAATACACAGATGACCAATATGCCGTTCATCAAAGGACAAAATGCATGGGGCTGACAAAAACAAGACCACACAGCCCCCTGGAAGCACACAAGATCTCGTTGGTTACTGTGGCAAAATATAAGTACGCTGGAGCTGGCCCTTATTTCTGTCTTTACCTCTGAGGTGCTGACGTGTCACGCAGTGGACACAATTCTAAGGTGACCCTCGAGTTCCTACGAGTGGCACATGGTGCACGGGCAGCCTGGCAGCCTTCCTGGGCGGTCAGCTAATCCAGGTGTGGGCGTGGCGGTTGTAGGCCGGAACGGAGGCCCGAAGCCGCTGGCCTGGACAGAGGACGGAGCCGAGGGCCAGGCAGCTTCACAGGAACCTGTCCACTGGCGTCTGGACAGGTCCCAGGCCAGTGCAGGGTAACTCAGAGTGAGACCTGGTTGCTGAAGCAGGAGCCCAGGAGATCGAGCTCAGGAATCGGGAAAAAAAAAAAAAAAAAAAAAAACAGACTGGACTCCATACTGCCTGTTACTGATCCAGCCAAAACCTGTCCTACTGGGGCTAAAAAAAGTTCTGTGTTGACTCCATTCTGGGCTCAGGCCCAGATAGAGTTTTGCTCTCTGAGCTTCACCGGTGAATAAACTTGAACTCAGCCTCTGGGTCTTGTATCTGTGGACCTGACTCTCCTGCAACATTGCAAAAAAAAAAAAAAAAAAAGGAAAAGGTCTAGGGGGGGTAGCTTGGAGGTAGAATGCACCCGAGTTCAATCTCCAGTACCGAACAACAGCAACAAAAACAATAACAACAAAACCAAAAGGCAGAAAAATGAACCACTGGCATTTAAGAGCCCAGAGCCTGAGGACGTGGCAGATCTGAAGCCCCAGAAAGACTCCGGGCACCTTGCTGGCTTCCCGGGAAGCAGCCCAGGCTGCAGGAACAAGGGCTGCCCGAACTCAGTGGCCTACTGCCCCCTTTCAGAAAAAACAACTGATGACCCCGGCACTTCTGCCACCCCCTCATTTTCACTCAATGCCCTGCAAATGCCCCCGGAGCTACCGCCACCCCCTGGACAGGTCAGCGTCCCCCCTCTGTGGGGGGAGCTGTGGATACAAGGGCAGCTCCGGCCTGCTCCCTGGTGGATGCTGCAGGCTGTTGGGTCTGTAACAGTGTCTCCCTCTTCCTGCTACATGGTACTGCCCGGGGGGAGGCCCCACCTTCTGTCCACCCATTTCTCCCGAAGGCAGGCACGGTCCGGCTTTCCAGCATGGGTGAGTCTAAATGAAGTTTGGCATGGGTTTTTGGGTGACCACAGGTCTTCCTCTCTCTAGGATACAGACTCAGAAAGCTCATGAGGGCTGGGTAAGATGGTAGCTAACTGCCCTTTTTTTTTTTTTTTTTTTTTTTAATAAATGGTCCAACTGTTTCCCGACGTGGCCATGTTTCCCAAAGTCCCACAGCAATGCATGAAACTTCATTCTTTCTCATACTTACTACCACGAATATTTGGGGGTTTTTCTTGGGGGGGAGTTGTTGGGGGTTTTTTTGTACTGGTGGTTGAACCCTGAGGAGTTCTATCTCCGAGCTATTCCTCAGCCCCCCCCGCCCCTCTTTTTAATTTTTAATTCTGAAACAAGGTCTCACTAAGTTGCTGAGGCTGCCCTACAAGTAGTGATCCTCTTGTCTCAGCCTCCCAAGTAGGGTGAGCCCATCACTGCGCCCAGCTCAGCTATGGTTTATTTATTTATTTATTTGTTTTTTGCAGTACTGGGAGTTGAACTCAGGGACATTCTACCTCCGAGCTATAC
This sequence comes from Graphiurus murinus, assembly GCA_004027655.1. Lineage (NCBI taxonomy): Eukaryota > Metazoa > Chordata > Mammalia > Rodentia > Gliridae > Graphiurus > Graphiurus murinus. The sequence goes on along the minus strand of PVLC010001303.1, from coordinate 73,827 downwards.
CCCCAGCCCTATTTTTTATTCTTTATTTTGAAACCGAGTCTCACTAAGTTGCGGAGTGTCTCACTAGGTAGCTGAGGCTGGCCGTGAACCCGGATCCTCCGGTCTCAGCCTCCCGAATGCTGGGATTACAAGCGTGCGCCACCACGCCCGGCTTCAGCTATGGTTTTAATTTGCACTTCCTGCTACCTAAGGGTGCAGGGCAACCTTTGATGGGCTGCTTTACTTTCCTTGGTGATATATTTCTGCTCCCGTCTTCCCCCCAATTTATGAGACAGAAGTTGGTTTATTTATTTCTTTATACAGTGGTGGTGTCTTCAGAGGTTTTTTTCTTTTCTGTATTCTATATATGAGTCCTTTTTCGGAGAGGTGACTTAAGAAAATTTTCTTGTCTTCAATCAGGAGTTATGTTTGTATGTTAGCAAGTTCTTGTATGTGATGCTAGGGAGGGAAGACAGCAAGGGTGTTTGAAGCAAATTAGTAGGGAATGAAAAATGGGGGCGGAGGCCCGGGCGGCCGGCGGGGCTGCGGAATGTCCCTTCAGGCGCACACTTTTAATCCAGTAACTAATGATGCCACTCAAAGGTGCTGTCTTCCATCCTCTGTTTTTAGTGACCATGAACCGTCCCAGGTAGTAAATCAAGGACTGGGGCGGCTATTTGTATGGCAGGATGAGGAACATTAATTTCAGTGCCCAAACATGGACCTCCTCACATTAAAAATGACTCGTAACGCCGGCCGCTTCCCAGAGAGCGTCTTGGAGAACAGAGGCAGGGCCGCTTTGTCCTGCGTCTTTTCAAGGGGAACATCTGTACCATGAAGAGCAGAAAAAACAGGTACAGTGGTGCATGCCTGTCATCCCCATAACTGGGAGGCTGAGACAGGAGGCTCGAGGGGTGGAGGCCAGCTTTGGCTACTTAGTGAGACCCTCAGTAACTTTTTTTTTTCCAGTACCAGGAATTGAACTCAGGGGCATTCTACCTCCGAGATATACCCCCAAGTCTTATTTTTTATTCTTTATTTTTGAAACAGGGTCTCACTAAGTTGCGGAGTGCCTCGCTAGGTCGCTGAGGCTGGCCGAGAACCGGGATCCTCTGGTCTCAGCCTCCCAAATACTGGGATGACAAGCGTGTGCCACCACGCCCGGTGACCCTCAGTAACTTAGTGAGACTCTGTTTTGAAATGAAAATATCCAAAGGGCTGGGGATGTAGCTTGGAGACAGAAAGCCTCTGGGTTCAATTCTCAGTACAAAAGAAAAAGAGAGAGAGAGAGAGAAACATATAGCACCAATTGGGTAAAAAAATGTTTGTGGATTCTCAAGAAAGGGAGAATGACAGTAAACTGCATGCAGTCACACTCTACCAAGTCTTAAAAACAAAATCCCCCATTCTGCTCGACAAACTACTCTAACGGCCTCATTTTCCTCGAAATTCAGACACTTGGGAGTTTAAAATGTGTAAAATATCAATACCAAGGCCGGGAACGGGAGCGTATCTAAAAGCAGCGAGATTTCTAGGCGGCTCCAGGATCTTTCTAGTATTTTTGGCTGGAAAAATAAGGGGAAGAAAAGGTCCAAGAAAGCCCCGAGACCCTCCCTGGGTCCCCGGGGCCCGGCGTCCTGTACCTGGAGAGCCTATCCTTCACGGAGCAACGCTGCCCGGCACCCTTGCACCTGCCGGAGCCGGCGCACCTGCCGGAGCCGGCGCACCTGCCACACGTTCCCTGGGCACTGACTGCGGGGGACGCTGGAGCTGAACGCAGGCCGAGCCGCCGCCATGGCGCCCCCTGCAGGTGCACACGTGTGGCTTCACTGTGGAGCTGCTGACCGGGTGTCCAGGCCGGGCGGGCATTCCCCAGGTGGCCCTCCCTCTGCTTCCCCCCTTGCTCTTAAAATCATCCCCATGCACAGCAGCCAGAAAGGCCTGTAGGCACAAGGTCATGGCCCAGCAGAGGTTTCCGTCCCATCGCATCTGCAGGGGGACGAAGCCACGGTGGTCCTGCCGCTCTGGCCGGCTTTAGAACGCCAGGTGGGGGCCATCCTCTCGGTAGGAGAGAACCTGACCCAGTCCCATGGCTCTGCCTCACCATCCCCCGAAATCTCGCTAGCTGGCAACACGACGCTCTTTGACACTTGCTCCTCTGCATTGGACTACAGCCCAGGAACACTGGATTCTTCTCTGTCTGCAAAGCGGCTAATCAACCTGCTCTCTAAACAGCTGCGTGAACGACGGGGCCAAGGCGAGGGCCGGCATCTCCCGTGTGCCTTCCCCGTTCCATTTACTTCTTAAACTTCATTTTATATGTTTACGGTGCTCCTGGGGACAGGACCCAGGGCCGTTCTACCTCTGAGCTACACCCCAGCCCTATTTTGTTATTTTATTTTGAAACACGGCCTCACTAGTTGCTGAAGCTGGCCTCGAGACTGCATTTCTCTTGTCTTGGGCTCCCAAGTCCTGGGATGACAGGTATGCGCCACTACGTCTGTCCTAAACTATTTTTAAAATAAAAAAATGAGCCGGGCCTGGTGGCTCCTGCCTATAATCCCAGTATCTGTGACACTGAGAGAGGAGGACGGCAGGTTGAAGGCCAGTCTCAGCAACTTAGTGAGACCTTGTTTCAAAATAAGAAATAAAGCCGGGCTTGGTGGCACACGCTTGTAATCCCAGCATTTGGGAGGCCAAGACCGGAGGATCCGGGTTCACGGCCAGCCTCAGCTACCTACTGAGGCACTCAGCAACTTAGTGAGACCCTGTTTCAAAATAAAGAATAAAAAATAGGGCTGGGGGTGTAGCTTGGAGGTAAAATGCCCCTGAGTTCAACCCCAGTACTGCAAAAAAAAAAAAAAAAAAAAAAAAAAGAAAGAAAAAGAAATAAAACAGGGCTGGTGCTGTAGGTCAGAGGTAAAATGCTCTGGGTTTAATCCCCAGGATCACAGACAAAAAAAGAATTATTCCTGTCAAGCTGGGTGTGGTGGCAAACACCTGTTATCCCAGTAGTTAGGAGGTTGAGATAGGAGGATTGCAGGTTTGAGGCCAGCCTCTGCCATTAAGGAAGACCCTCAGCAACGTAGCAAGACCTTATTTCTAAATAAAAAATAAAAAGGGCTGAGAGTGTAGTTTAGAGTTAGAATGTCCCTGGGTTTAATGCCCAGTAACAAAAAATAAAGTAAAACAAAACAGAATGACGAAAACAACCACATCTCAGAAATGGGATCACATTTCCAAATATAAACCCAAAAGTCCAGGAGCCCAAAAAGAACCCATTGATAAAAAAAAAAATAACATTAAAACTGAATGCCGCTAAAATAATGAAACAGGCAACAGCAACAAAAAAAATAGCAACAAAAAACTCACGGAAACACTGGGGAAACGTTTGCATCTTGAAATCTAGAAATAAGGTCTCATTTTTATGGTGCATAAAACCCTCCTATAAATCAATAAGGGAATCCATAAAATCCGACAGGAAATTAGACAGATAATGCGAAAGAAATTACAGATGGCGGCAATGTGAAAATTAGTTGCTCAATCTCACTCCTCGGGAAAACGTGCCTGTTTTGTTTGTTTTGATTTTTCATCTTCTCATAGCCCACGCGCACTCAAGGCTGCACGCAAGGGCCGGGCATGCTTACGGAGAGTGACCTGCCCTCGTCGCTGCCTTACCAACCCCAGCCTCATTTCTCAGTCTGCTAAATGGGAACAGTTATACTACTAAACTCAATTTATGAGGCTTTGGTGAGAAAGCAGGGAAAGTGTCACACATAACTGACTCTACCCTGGTCTTTTTTTTTTTAAGTGGTACTGGGCATTGAATCCAAGGGCATTTTACATCCAAGCTACAGCCCCAGCCCTATGTTATTTGTCATTTGGAAGCAGGGTCGTACTAAGTTGCTGAGGTTCTCGCTCAGTAGCAGAGGCTGGCCTCCAATGCGAGGCTCCTGTTTCAGCCTCCCACGTACTGGAATGAGGGGTGTGTGCACCACGTCTGGCAACTGTTACCTTTTATTGTCATGCCAGGCACAGGAGGGTGAGGAGCAGTACAACTGAATGGACGGGGGGGGGGGGGGGGGGGGGGGGGGGGGGGGGGGGG